>ML311306.1:0-12869 GCA_005239505.1 Nicotiana paniculata
CCAAACCAATATATATATATATATATATATATATATATATATATATATATATAAGCATCTTATGGGGGTGAATTTGACCATTTAAAGGGTCAGATTCACTTCCCTTTAAGGCTAGCTAATGACTCTATTATGACTTCAGGGATATGGAGTTAATCGCAGAAGCCTCTAAGAGATAATTCTATTGTTATAATCACACATAGATGAACAACCAGATTTTAACAAAAAACAATTACAGATTCAGCTGAAAGAAAGGAAACATGTCTTATGTGTTTTTCTTAGATTGAATCTGACTATAAGGGAAAGTCTGATTCAAA
Organism: Nicotiana paniculata; assembly: GCA_005239505.1. NCBI lineage: Eukaryota > Viridiplantae > Streptophyta > Magnoliopsida > Solanales > Solanaceae > Nicotiana > Nicotiana paniculata. Next base: position 315 of record ML311306.1, read on the forward strand.
CCTAGAGATACAAACTTGCTTGACATTTCTAACAACCATACCAATACTTCAACCAGTATTCATTTGAACACTTTGGCTATTCTTGCCTTTTAGAGAATGAATCAGACCATACAAGGGTTCAGATTCTTTACTCTACAGCCCTTCATGACTTCGTTCTTTATACCCTTTTAAAGCATGAATTTCAGCTATCTACACCACTGTTTTGTGCACTATTATGGGGTAAATTTGACCATCGATGGGCCAAATTCATCCACCCTAGTGCTAATACTATCCTATCTAGAGACTTGCTTGTTAAATCTCTTTATTGACCAAGGAGACTCAATTGAAAGCATATATTCTACATACTTATATAGAGAACCTAACCATAGAGGAGGTTAGGTTCTACACCATAGTGCAGCCCTTTTTGGAAAGTAGAACTACGATTATCAACTACATTTATATACCTTTAGCCTGAAATATACAGAATATTCCAGCAAAGAAATACCGGCAGGAAAAATAGTATTTATCACACTCACGGGTTCATTAACATGCTGATAAACATCTATACAGTCACATTTACATAAAGCAGAAGAAAAAACCTCATTCATCAAGAACAACTAGTTTAAGTAGGGAGTAGAAGAAGAAGATTCTAGTTCAACTTTTCATTAAAAGCAGATGAGTTAATACATACCTTTTAAGAGTAAAATAGCAAAAGGGACTTGACCAAATAAAGGTCAGATGCTAAAAACTGGAGATCAACACAGCAACTAACACGCAACAAGACCAGCAGTAGAGAAACCCAGAAAATGAGAGCTTGAAAAACCAGAAATTGAAGCAAGACCAGCAAGAAAACAGATTTCAACCGGATAAACTTTTGAAACCCAGAAAAATCAGTCAGCTACCACCCAAGTTCAAGAATACCAAGATTGGGGAAAACTAAATTTTTTCAGATATTTCTATACCTAATCGAGTGTTCTTTCAGTATAGGATTTCTACTCTGTGTGTATATATGAAATTTCTGTATCCAGATTTTCAGCAGGGCAAAAGGTTCAAAACAAAAGAGTAGAATATGTAAAAAGAAAGTCTATTTATAGGGAGCTCAAGGATGGGATATGCTTTGGCATATTCCTCATCCAAAAGGCTGAAATAGTACATAGGGCAGCTGTCAACCTTATCTTTGGGACAACTGCCCCTATTCTAGAACCTTCCTCTTTAGAAAATACCCTTTTAACCTTAGAATCTGATTTGCTAGANCGATTTAAACCTAATTATGATTAACTCAATTTGAGTCATTAGACTTAATCAACCTAATTGAGTGATCAACTTAATTAACCATTAGTGAAGCCGCAATTAACTAACTCTTAGCTTAGTATGTAATTAGCTTATTAAATGTTGACTAATTGAGATGATTAACTCACTAATCAATCTTTGATTTTAGGTGAGCTATTTTCAGGTTCTAGGTTAGTTAGTTTAGGTCCTTAGAGTTAGTTTCCAATTATACTGTTAGTTATCTTAGTTTCAAGGGTATACCTAATCAAACTAATTAATAGTTAACTAATCAGACTACTAAATCAAAGATGAGTTGAGGCAAAATCAATTCAACAATAAACTAAAAACCAGAAAATAGGTTAGGGGATCGAACAACTGAGCATACTATACAAAGAAAAACTAAACATGGTCAATCAACTGATGCAAGCACATGAAGCACATTTAAAACTCATGAATCATCAAAACCTGAACTATATCATTCCAATATCCAAACAGGGTTCAATTAACCTAAGCATGCATGTGTGAGATAACAATACACAAGGTCAATTGATCAAACATGAATTAATGATAGGAAATAGATATGCACTGATACAACAATAAGAATCTTAAGTTATCTACTAAGCAAGGAAGTCTATTCAGGTTCTGAATTAATTACAAGAAGGAAACGTTCAAGCAGACAGAAGCAAAATGACAAGAGAAATAAGCTGGTCTAACAAGGAACAATGGAAACAGTAATTAAACCTATTAATTTGTTCATGATTTCTTTCACAGTAAAACCCTGAAAAAGAAAAAGGAAATACCCGTTTCTTTTTCTAGAAAAGCTTTGGCCGGAAAACTTGGGGGTCGCTGGACCTTGGCCGGACTCCGGAGGGTTTGAAAAATGACTCAAACCCATAGAAATCAATAGCCTTCATTGAGAGCTATCGATCCGTGTAGGTTAGAGCCATTAAGAATCTTCGAATCGGCCGACAGGGGGAACTAGGGTTTCTTGGTTCCTAGATCCGAAATTAATGGAGATTGAGTGGATTTTTGAGGGAACTAATAACGGGACGGGGTTTAGGGGAGGATGAGGGTTATCTGGTTAAAAGTTGGGGTCGATTGGTGGAGATCTGCCACCGGTAGGCTATTTCCGGGCGGGCAAACCCTAGGGCGGCTAGGGTTTTGTTATATAGAAGAGAGAGACAGAGGGGATGGGGAGGCGGGTAGGGTTTGGGGGGTGTTAGGATTTTTATGGAATGAGGGTAGGGGGGTTGTTTGGACAGTTATATAGCGTAGGGGTCCTTAGTTCAGGACCGTTGGATCAATAAGATCCAACGGCTAGGGGGCTCGAGGGTGATAAAATGAAGTCGCTTGGGATAGTGTATGGGCAGGCCGGATAAGGGGCTATTGGGTTGGGCAGGTGAGTGTAGAGAATGGATTTTGGGCCTGGGAAAATTAGTCCAGATCCGATTTAGCCTCTAGGGTCAATTAAGCTTTAATTTAGTTCAATTAACACTAATTCCAATTAAACTCAAAAAGTAATAATTAATTCTCATCTTATTTTCATCAAATTATAAACTAATTAGGAATAAAATAATTAATTTAATACTCCTAATCAATCAAATTCATAATTTGTTAGATATATGACTAAATTGATAATTTAACCAATAAACTCACATTATGTCAATTAATCGTATTTTCGTTATTAACTATTTAAATCAATTACTAAATAGTATATTAGCTCTAATTCTAGTTTTTATCTAATTTAAAATAAAAATTAGTTAACGAGTGAATAAAAAAAAGTGAAATTATCAATTAACACTTGTAATTATTTGAAGGATAAATTTTGTAATTTTCCTAAAAATGATTAAGATTATGCACCTAATTATGCAAAAAAATTTCAATTTTATAGGATGAATTATGATTATGCAATGCAAAAATAATTCACAATTAATCACTAAAATTCAACAAAAATCTATGAAATTAGTTTATTTATCGAATTTTGTAGGAGTATTTAGTAGGTGAAAAATCACATGCTCACAGCTGCCCCTCTTTGCTCGGAAACGCAAAGAGTTTTCAGGCAAAGACAAAGTGAGCAGTCATGAACGACTTTTACCCGTTTGCATACTCCAGGTGAAGCGTTTTTGAAAAGTTTGACCGAACCCTGCTTCAAGGTTGCCTACATATCCTTGGCTATAAAGGAATCAGGTCAGTGTAGTTCTGGAGGATTTGGGTAGCTGGGACTACCGGGTAACTGTTGTTTCACTGCGGTTGCTGCTGTTAATCTCCTTATTACACCCAAGTACAAAACGAAGGACTAAATAAACCTATCTGCTGCTAAATTACAAGATTCTTATCTAGCACTTGGTCTTGAGTCTTGATCTTTTGCTGACTCTGACCTGGATCCTGATGCTTGTTAGTCGCAGGTGCTGGTTTTGTCTTATCGTTCCTCGGATCAAAGTAGGATATACTGGACAGATGACTTCAATCTCGTCCTGAGTAGTCCACATCCTCCCTTTTTGTGTACTTTTGAATTCAATCTTCTGTTTCCTCTTTTTGTTTTGTTATATTTTGGATCGAAACTTCTTCTTTTGGTCGTGTCGAGTTCCAATTTCCTAGAAACGTAATCTGCACAAAATCAAAACAAACGAACGAAATTTTCTGCCCCAGTTTTCACTAGGAAAATTTCATGAGTTATTGTAACGAAATCCATGCTACTTCATTATTGAAAGCAATGAAAATCCGGGACTGGTGCACCCGGAGTTATTGCAGACTAGGGAGTGGATACCCTATATCTCAAAGCAAGATCAACTAGGGGTTGGGAGCCCTATGTTGAAAAATAAAATCAACTAGGGATTGTGTACCCTATGCTGGAAAAGAAATCAACCAGGGAGTGTATACCCTTGATTGGAAAAGAAATCATCAACCAGGGAGTGTATACCCTTGATTGGAAAAGAAATCATCAACCAAGGAGTGTATACCTGTCACGACCCCAAATCCTAACCGGCCGTGATGGCGCCTATCGTGGAACTAGGCTAGCCGACTACCGCGTGTTCACTATTTCTTTTGAAAATCCCATTTAAGTTCAAGCAATTCATAACAATATACATAAAGTTTACTTAACATAATAGGCAAGTTTTATATATACAGTACTATCATCCCCCAAAACCCGGAGCCAACATGTCATGAGCATCTAGTGAAATAAGCCAAAATAAAGTATTATAATACAAAACTCCGAATCAAGCTAAATGCAACAGGAAGGGAAAGCAGACATGCTGCGAACGCTGAACAACTACCACTATATCCCCACGATCCGGCTCCGCTACGATATATATATAAAAGCTAACGCTCGATATCTGCTCCTGAATCTGCACACAGAGGTGCAGGGAGTAATGTGAGTACGCCAACTCAGTAGTAATGAAAATAAATCAGGTCTGAGCAGCAAGAAACACATAAAATCCATGCCATCAAGTCACAATATTCACAACCTTACTTTTCAGTAGTATAACATAGGTATACGAAATCATTATGTCTTAAAATCAACTTCATAAAAAGCCCTCTAAAGAATGCACATTTTTAAAACCTATAAAACAAGGATCTGGTATGCAATGAATGCAGAAAAATAATAGTAGCCCCTCAAGCAAAAGCATGTTTCATAATCAGCCCCTCGGGCATGCCTCACAATCCCTGAGCACCTCACAATCACTCAGCACCTCATAGTCACTCATGCCTCCCAATCACTCGTCACTCGCACTCGATGCACTCACTGGGGTGTGTACAGACTCCGGAGGGGCTCCTTCAGCCCAAGCGCTAATATCACTCAGCACCTCACCATCACTCTCGGCCCTCGGCCACACTCGGTGGAACCACTCGAAAAGCCCCTCGGGCGAAGTAATAGAACGGGGTACTCGACCCGAACACATCATTTTAATGCTCATGTAGTGTAAATCAGGCTGAGTTTCAAATAAAACAGTATGCACAATGATGCTGAGTAAAACCATCAACAGGTAGTGAGGAAAACAACAGTAAAACACCCTTAAAGGGTCTAAACAAATCGGCACGAGGCCCCAAATACGGCTTATAGCCCAAAATATTTCACAAACCTTTAGAACATAATTTAACACAAGTTTTTGAGTAATTACGCAACTCATTAGTTGCCGCAGAGAGGACCTAGTCCAATCCAAAAATTAGTACGCGCCACATGTTCGTCATCCGACATGTGCTCCATTCAAAATTCAGTGAGAAAATCATGCAGTCCGGGGTTCCATACCCTCAGGACAAAATTTATAACCATTACTTACCTGTACCGGGCCGCGACACTAGTCCGCTATGCCTTTGCCCCTCACATTGTCTCCCGATTGCTCCGAATCTAGCCAAAACCAGTTCAATCATCATTAATATATACTCAAGGAACACAACCCAATCGAAAATTATCAATTTATACAAGAATCTCGAAATCCGGCCAAACCCAAGCCCCGGGCCCACATCTCGAAATTCAATAATTTTTACATCATTTGAAACCTCGTCCTCCCACGATTCTATACATACCAAGAACACCAATATCGGAACTCAATTGCCATTCCAAAACCTCAAAAGAAATCCCAATTCTTTCCTCCCATTTTCCAACTTTTTCCTACTCAAATCCTTAAATTTTGAAGCCTAATCTTAACAAAGTAGCATAGGAACGGGATTAACAAATCAAAGAACTCACCTGTGCTGAATAACCTGGAAATCCCCTCTCAAAACCCCCTTCAATGGACTCCTCCCGCATGCAATTGGATGAAAAACTAATAAATTTTCCGGAGCGGGGGGGGGGNTTCGCACCTGCGACTTCCCCTTCCGCACCTGCGCAATCGCACCTGCGACTCCCCTTTCGCAGGTGCGAAAACACCAGCAACCAGAACAATAGATTTTCCAAAAATTCACTCCAACTTCCCGTCAACCATCCAAAATCAATCCCGAGCCCCTCGGGGCCCCAACTAGACATACCAACATATCCCATAACATCACTCAAACTTAGTCGAGCCTTCGGAAAACCAAAAACAACACGAAAACACCAAATTTACATCAAATTCAAGCCTAATGACTTTGAAACTTCCAAATTTCGCCAACTACGCTGAAACCAACCAAAACACCTCTGATTGACCTGAAATTATGCAGATACATCCAAAATGATATTACGAACCTGCCCCAACTTCCGTAAATTCCATTCCGACCTCGATAGCCTATTTTCCACTGCTGACCGGAAATCGCTCAAAACCAACTCTCGCCAATATAAGCCTAATTCTACACCGGACATCACAAAAATATTCTGAACACACTCCTAAGTCCTAAGTCACCTAACGAAGCTCTCCGAGCCATAAAATCCGCATTTCGAGGTCGTTTACCAATAAGTCAACTCTAATTTCACTTTCTCAACTATTAGGCTACCTTGAGAGACTAATTGCCTCAATGCTCACCATGACCACTCTGAACCTGAACCAACCGACTCGACACACATAAATGAAGCTGAACCACATAAAATGAAGCAGAAACGGGGGAAAAGGGGCTAAACTCTCGGAACGACCGGCCGGGTCGTTACATCCTCCCCCACTTAAACATACGTTCGTCCTCGAACGTGCCAAGAGTTTTTCTCCAACACTATCAAATTGTTACGCATCTTACCATGCACATACCGGGGGGGTGATCCCACATCACCCTATCCCATATAGGTCCAATAGCTCAATACCGTTTGAAATTTCGAAATCCAAATCCTGGCCCATAAACCTTAGAACCAAATTCCCACTTCTGAAATGACATATAAGATCAAAATTTCCACAACTATAAACTGGACAAGTCTGAACATGTTGAATCAAGCCATATACGTACCCAGATGAAATCTCATAATACACCAAGTGACCCAACTCTCATCGCAATAACTCTTAACCATGAATAACTGCTCAGAACAACCCAATACCGGTACATAACCTTTTATCAAGAAATGCCTCGCTCTAACACTTCCACATACTGCCTATGATGAAAGAAGCACGTAGAACTAACAACCGTTCGTCCGATCAGTCAGACATGAAACTCCCCCTTTCCCAAACAGGAATTATAGCAAATTTCTAAGCCGAATCCCGATATTTGTCCTTCCAACTATGCTGTAGAAAATTCCGAAAATATTCGTTTTAGGTACAATGACCTCCTCTCATCCATCACAACCACCCTGATAACATGGCACTAACCATTCGACACATCGATACAATTCGAAGCCAAAACCTGTGCAACTTGGGCACTTAACAACAACTTCCCAATGTAATCAAATTATATAAAAGATCCACACGAGAGACTATCCTGCCATTAACAATTTCCATCACCATATCATACTAACAGCCTGGCACACACCGTAAAAAAAAACACATAAATCCGATACCAAAAGGTCATACCCCTACATAACTCCGCTACACTGCAATCTCATCCAACCGCTGGTCCACTTGGAATATTTCAAGACACCTTGCCCATAAAAAATCAATAACCACTCGAAATTCGACATCAAGTACTCAAAGTGTATTGCCATAACCACAGGGGAAAAACGGACGATACCATGCCACCCGAAATAGAAGGTATATAACCAACACGCCTCAATGCCGCAACGCCCAATTACTTACCTTACTCAAATCTAGCTATAAAGCCCAATTAGAACCGCACCATATGTGCATATGACCAATAATCACCACTCCTCGCAACACCGAAGGGGTAACTCATAGATCACTCCAGAACATGAACAACTCTATCACAATCGAATGGTGCATTTCTCAATATTAGAAACTCAAAGCCAACAATTTTGACCCGGTGCAAAACACGCACCCATATTAGCCTACCAGTGATCCTAAATTAACTCTGATCACCCACAACAGATAGACAACTTATGCAAAGGTTCATAATGACAGAATCATGGTACATACTAACATCCGACTAGCTCAGCTCGTCTTTTCACAGTTTACTTCCACAGAATATCCTGTTTATGGGAACTCTCAGTCTCGCAATCCATGAAACGTACGGATTACCATATCTGATCACAACTCCACCGCTAGAATACATAACACATCCCAAATACTCACACATTCCAAGGGGGATACTCCTATCATCCTTCCATTTACTACGCAACCTTGAATATCAACAGTCGATCCAACAACAGGGCGCCGCAATACCAATGAAGTACCCTTTACTCAAACACATTGCTCTTTCCAAAATATATATACCCTTATCACGTCGTACCAATTAGTGATATCATCTACCTAGTCATCTGAGATTGCCCATGCTGCTTAAGAGTTCATGACCTTCCTTCCAGAACTGAACTGTGACCTCACATATGCAAATCTCAACTCCACCCAACATACCGCACACGCCATGCCAACCTAGGAAGAATACGGGGAATCCATGGTCCCTTCTGAGCTACAAGCAACTACGCACCCAACTAGACAAGAATTTCCATTTGATCCCATTTAGAAACAACTCACTACACGCCACAAGAAAATATGCACCCTTAACCGCGGTAGAAACCATCAGGAACTATCCGAAATCCCATTTGCACAACACCAAACCATCAGGACTGAACTGTTCTAACTCAACCAAACTACGCAGACCACCAAAAATCCAAGAGTATTGCTAGGAAACATCCGAAAAACCCGTCACCTGACGAACACCCAAATAACTAATCGTATCCCTTACCATGCCGATCCGACCTACCACCAGGTCACCCCATTTACCCAAGTTTCTCTTGACTTACCTTCAAATTGATACTTCTTCCTGCCGTAATACCACAAATTTGCAACCCAGACTCACCACACGCGACCCAAGAATATAACCATACCGTCTAAGGCTCATAAGCCGCTGAATACTCTCTCCCAATTATCCCCAAAAGTACCATATTCAAATTACTTACCCTGAAAGGACTTCTTGCGAATCTAAAGCCATTACCTGCACCTTCCTGATATCGATATGTAGAATCCGTGATGATGTAGAATACCACAAGTCTTGACATCCTCCAACATAAATCTCAATCGCGCTGACCAATTAGACAGAATCGACCTGACCCGTTTGCACACTAACATACTAGGAAAGTAATCCACTCACTTGAAACCACATGCAAATTCATACGCTGTGCACACTACACCTTTTATAATTTCCACTAAATCATTCAATAGAACCCAAATACCCAACAGAGTACATTACAACCTATATCGAAGAAATTTCCCTTACTCGTGAGATTCCCAGACCCCATGCCTGCAGGTCATGACTGATTTACCAATATACCTCAAACTGAAACCAATACCACACATAATCATGTAATCAACTTATCAATAACGAACTCCCCCACTTGGCTCAAATCCAAGGATCAATACAAACAAGACTATGCCCACACATTAACACTGCCACCATGCTGTGGTGGGATTCAACTAAATTCTTCATATGCTTATATGACCCAAACCATCTAACACTCAAATCAATTCCCAATCTCGCATCCACCATCGTAATAGCCACTTAACTTCCACAAGTGATCTGAACTCCAATTACAACATATATCTTTTACCGGTAGAAGAGAACTCATTACAGAACAACATAGGGACCACACACCCTGGGACAACCCGCATGGCATACCCCTGCTCGCCTAGCCTCAATTGCTATCTCTCCATACACTTTTGAAGACCAGAACTATCACGGAATCACTACACCTTCCTGCATCTGAACACAACCAAAGCCTACCCTCGAGGCACCACAATATGCAGTAAAAACCTGAAGCTGATGGCAAAACTAACACTAGAGCGGCGGTCACAGAAATCTCGAGCTTCTGGAAGCTCTACCCACACATGACTGACCACATGGATACCCTCACTGGACACCACGTGTCCCAATAATGCTACTAAACTGAGCCAAACTTCATTCTCGGAGAATTGGCATAGAGGCTTTCCTCCCTGAATCCTTATAATTCCATCCTCAGATACTGAGTATGCTACTCCCGACTACGCGAATATGCCAGGACGCAATCAATGAATACGATAACAAGGAGCGCTAATACGGCTGGAATACACCGTCAATCAAATACATGAACGTTAGTGGGGCAAACGATCAACTCAGAAGACATCACCAGGAACTAATAACCCAACAGAGAAATCCGCTTCACTCCAGAACTACACAATATGAGAGGTATTCCAACATACTCACAACTCAGGCCACATACCAAATCGAGACAGAAATCAAACACTCAATAAATCTTACCACATTTCCAGCCAACCCTTTCAACATATTTCACAGTCTGAACACATCTAACCATCAATTCACACCCACCACATAGGAATCTAGTCACCAATTATCATCAATAAGAACACGAACGGACATACAAGTCCCCAATTACATGTTCCCACACAACAAAAATCTCAGCAATCGAGCCACAAAATGAATCCGGCCTTAAGTCCTCAAGACTGGCCCATTACCAACATGCCCAAATCACATCTTACCCTTAGAAGCCACAAACCGTCGATGCACAGCTGATACCAGACGCTCTCGTGCATGCTCGAATACATGGAAGGAATTCAGGAGTTATGTTCTTGGCTGAATACAATGGATTCGCACGACGAGAATTTTAAAAGTGTGAGATTTTCCAAAAGGTTCCGCAACCTCTCGAAGATAAGTACGGACGTCTCCGTACTGATCCGCAGGACTCTACTAAACCTGCTCATGACCGTTGAGTCCTATGTAACCTAGGGCTCTGATACCAAACTGTCACGACCCCAAATCCTAATCGGCCGTGATGGCGCCTATCGTGGAACTAGGCTAGCCGACTACCGCGTGTTCACTATTTCTTTTGAAAATCCCATTTAAGTTCAAGCAATTAATACCAATATACAGAAAGTTTACTTAACATAATAGGCAAGTTTTATATATACAGTACTGTCATCCCCCAAAACCCGGAGCCAACATGTCATGAGCATCTAGTGAAATAAGCCAAAATAAAATATTATGATACAAAACTCTGAATCAAAGCTAACAACAGGAAGGGAAAGCAAAGATGCTGCGAACGCTGAACAGCTACCGCTATATCCCCACGATCCGGCTCCGCTACGATATATATATAAAAGCTAACGCTCGATATCTGCTCCTGAATCTGCACAGAGAGGTGCGGGGAGTAATGTGAGTACGCCAACTCAGTAGTAATGAATATAAATCAGGTCTGAGCAGCAAGAAACACATAAAATCCATTTCTTCAAGTCACAATATTCACAGCCTTACTTTCCAGTAGTATAACATAGGTATACGAAATCATCATGTCTTAAAATCACCTTCATAAAAAGACCTTTAAAGAATGCACATTTTTAACAACTTTAAAACATGGATCTGGTATGCAATCAATGCAGAAAAATCATAGTAGCCCCTAGGGATAAAACATGTTTCACAATCAGCCCCTCGGGCATGCCTCACAATCCCTCAACACCTCACAATCACTCAGCACCTCACCATCACTCTTGGCCCTCGGCCACACTCTGTGGAACCACTCGAAAAGCCCCTCGGGCGAAGTAATAGAACGGGGTACTCGACCCGAAAACATCATTTTAATGTTCATGTCGTGTAAATCAGGCTGAGTTTCAAATAAAACAGTATGCACAACGATGCTGAGTAAAACCATCAACAGGTAGTGAGGAAAAAAATAGTAAAAAACCCTTAAATGGTCTAAACAGATCGGCACGAGGCCCCAAACCCGGCTTATAGCCCAAATATTTCACAAACTTTAGAACATAATTTAACACAAGTTTTTGAGTAAATACGCAACTCATTAGTTGCCGCGGAGAGGACCTAGTCCAATCCAAAAATCAGTACGCGCCACATGTTCGTCATCTGACATGTGCGCCATTCCAAATTCAGTGAGAAAATCATGCAGTCCGGGGTTCCATACCCTCAGGACAAAATTTATAACCATTACTTACCTCTACCGTGCCGCGACACTAGTCCGCTATGCCTTTGCCCCTCACATTGGCTCCCGATTGCTCCAAATTTAGCCAAAACCAGTTCAATCATCATTAATATATACTCAAGGAACACAACCCAATCGAAAATTATCAATTTAAACAAGAATCTCGAAATCCGGCGAAACCCGAACCCCGGGCCCACATATCAGAATTCAATAATTTTTACATTAGAAACCTCATCCTCCCACGATTCTATACATACCAAGAACACCAAAATCGGACCACAATTGCCATTCCAAAACCTGAAAAGAAATCCCAATTATTTCCTCCCATTTTCCAACTTTTTCCTACTCAAATCCTTAAATTTTGAAGCCTAATCTTAACA
>MDKI01010803.1:0-17942 GCA_005239505.1 Nicotiana paniculata
GTTTAAACAACACCAAGTGACAGTTTAGTATTCTGACAGCTTGCTTGATACGTTAACTCCCTGGGGGATCGACTCTGGGCATAATACCCCGAATAATATTTGCAACGCCCGCTTAGTATTTTATTAGACATAGTTGAGCGTGATCAACCAGCTACTTCACAGAGTGGGGGAGGAGCTCAGACTCCCGCCGCCCACACTACAGAGCAGTGAGATCATGTTGGTCAGGTTCCGAGTGTCATAGCGGCATTGCCTGGGGTCCGAGTTCCGCCCGTGGTTAGGGAAGCAATATCTGAGGAAGAACAACTTAGACATGAGAGGTATAAGAAGTACCACCCTCCTACCTTCAGTGGATTGGCGACAGATGATGCCCAAATTTTCCTGGAGGGAGTGTCACCGCATTCTTCATACTATGGGTATTGAGGAGACAAGAGGGGTTGCTTTTGTTACATTTCAGCTCAGCGGAGCGGTGTCACGACCCAATTTCGGAGTCGTGATGGCGCCTGTCGTGGAACCAGGCAAGCCTCCCTATTTAACTAAGCTAAATTCAATTTCCAGTAAAAATGTGATTTTTAAACGAATTTATTGATAATATTAAGAATCTGAAATTTAAAAACAATATTTGAAAACTAAATTTAAACCTCCAACCCCGGATCCGGTGTCACTCAGTCATGAGCTACTATAACATAAAGCAAAGAAAAGGAGAAATGGACAACATTGTCTCAAAATAAAGAACAACAGGTAGAATAAGGAAGAGAAGACGAGGTCGCAATCGCTAGCTGCTACTTCAAAAACTCCAATAGAAACGCTGACCGCTGCTCAATATCCGTTACCGGTCCCGATGTACCTGGATCTGCACACAAGGTGCAGGGGGTAACGTGAGTACACCAACTCAGAAGTAACGAACCCAAACTATGGGCTGAGAAGTAGTGACAGACAAAATCTCAATTATATTACAATAAATATTATGTAGAATTTAGATATACTAACAGTTTATCAGGATGAGAAAATATTCCAAGTATGACAGTATAATCTACATATCATAAATTATATGTACGAAACCAATATGGATATGCACATAGTGCTCACAGCTCTCCCACAGAAGTCCACTTAGTACTATATATGGCTCTCAGGCCCAGTGAAGTTCCATCTCGGAATATGCATAAACATCAGTGACCGTAGTCACTATGTACTGAGGAAAAAGGCCAATCCAGCACCCACGGAGAAGATCCATCTCCGGAACACAACACTCGGACAATTTCCGTATCCAGGGAAGATCCATCCCTTTCAAAACATCAGCTTCGGACAAGATCCATGCCAAGGGAAGATCCATCCCTCACATAACATCAACTTCGGACAAGATCCATCCCTCACATAACATCAAATTCGGACAAGATCCATGCCCAGGGAATATCCATCCCTCAATATCACTGCGCTCAGTGGGGGTGTAAAGACTCCGGAGGGACCCTAGTGGCCCAAGCGCCATATCAAGCCAACGAAGACATGATTTAAATATCACTGTAGTGTGCAGTCCATTCTCATAACTGTCTCAATAACATGCTCTCGGCCTTACTCAGTCATTACTCTTCAGTCTCACTCACATGGATCACAATTGTTTCCATCAACCCGTAACAATGATAAGTATGCATGTAATTAACAATATTGAGACCGGGATATGAAATGATATGCTATAATAGGACTGAGTACATGACATCAAATAATCACAACATGAGGCAGCAATATACGACCACTCGGCTCTCAGCATTTTCGGCGTGAAGCCTAACATTTATACTTAACATGATTTCTAACATGTTCACAGTTACCACATTAATAGATGCACATATATCATCATGGAATAATCACTAAGCGGTGCCATGGGATAAGCCAGTCCACAATTACTCGATGCACGCCCGCACACCCGTCAGTTGGCATGTGCGTCACCTCAACTATAGTCATAAATCATTTAGCTCAGGGTTTCGAACCCTCAGAACCAAGTTTGGAAACGTTACTTACCTCAAAACCGGCTAAAATACTATTCCGCAGTGCCTTTGCCTCTAAATCCGGTCTTTGAGTGCTCCAAATCTACCAACTTCAATTTTTTATCATTAAATTATGCTTAAGGAGTGAATCCCAATCGAAAAATATCAATTTAGCTCAAAACCCCGAATTTGGTCAAAATCCGACCCCCGGGCTCGCGTCCCGAAACTCAGAAATTTTTAGACCAAACTGTTCTTCATCATCTCACGAGTCCGTACATATAAAGAACACTAAAAACGGACTTCGTTTGATTCCTCAAATAAATCCCTAAAGGTCTCAAAATCTCAAGCCCTAAACCCACCTTTTTCTACTGATTTTTCGTGAATTTAACACTGATATTATGTTCTATAATCATCCATAATTGAGTTTTAATGATCAAAACACTTACCTCTATGAAGAACAATGATTTCTCTCTTCAAAAATCACCCCCAAAGCTCTCTGTCCGTACAATAATGGTGCAAAAAGGGTTTAAGTCGTGGAGGGTTGCAATTTATACCTTCTGCCCAAGTGTTCCGCACCTGCAGCCCCTATCTCGCACATGCGGTCAAAACAACCGCACCTGCGACTTTTTATTAAACGGCCCAACTCCGCACTTGCGATCGACCTCCCGCACCTGCAGCCTCGCAGGTGCGGCAACTTACTCGCACATGTGGAAACTTCTCACCCATCCAATCTTCCGCACCTGCGGTGCCCTTCTCGTTCCTGCGGGCCCGCACTTGCGGTCAAACTTTCGCAGGTGCGGAAATCACTGTGGGAAAACTTCAGCAGCTGCTTGCTGCATTTTTTTCAACTCCGAATTTCCTTTAACCATCCGAAATCAATCCCAAGCCCCTAGGGACCCCAACCAAAGTTACCAACACATCATAATTGATTATTCAAACATAGTTTCACTCTCAAAACACCAAAACTAACGTCAAAACACCAAATTTACATTGGATTCAAGCCTAAGAACTTTGAAATTTCTAAAATCCACCAATGATGCTGAAACTATCCAAAACAACTCCGATTGACCTGTAATTTTGCAGACATATCCAAAATGACATTACGAACATGTTCCAACTTCCGGAATTCCATTCCGACCCCGATATCCTATTTTTCACTGCCGACCGGAAATCACCAAAAACTAACTTTCGCCAATTCAAGCCTAATTCTACACCAGACATCACAAAAATATTCCGAACACACTCCTAAGTCCCAAATCACCTAACGAAGCTATCTGAGCCACAAAATCCGCATTCCGAGGTTGTTTCCCAATAAATCAACTCTCAGTTGACTTTTCCCATTATAAGGCTGTCTTTAAATACTAAGTTACTGAATTCTCATTTAACCATTCCGATTTCAAGCCTATCGACTCTAACACATCAATAATAGAATAGCCAATCCATGACAAGTCAATGGTAGCAATAAAAATGCAATTTCTACGTAACGACAGACTGGGTCGTTACATTCTCTCCCACTTAAACAAACGTTCATCCTCGAAAGTGCCAAGGGTTGTTCCAAAAGCCATCGACCGCCGAATAACCTTGCCATTCACACACTCGAGTCTCCAGACCCCCAATAGGTACCACACACAAACGAGACACGCGGTCCGTAATAACAACATCACTTATAAGGGCGAGCACATGAACAGATGTATCAAAAGATTCACGGGGCGTATCCAGAGAATGGGATAGATTATGATGAACATGTGAATATGAAAAACCAGAATCAATAAAAAAAAACTTAAGCTTCTCGTGACAGACTGAAACAATACCTGGGATTACGGCATCAGAAGCCAGTAGGAACTATTCGAATCCCACGTGTACAACACCCCACTGTCAGAACTGAATCCTTCTAACTCAACCACGCTACGCAGGTCACCAACACCCAAGAGCAATTCTAGGAAACACATGTAGAAAACTCATTACGTCATAAGCACCCAAATAACTAACCGTATCCCTTACCATACCAACACCCAAGGGAGTAACCCACACCCCTAGGCAACCAAGCAAACTCCTACTTTACGCACACTACTTCCATTACTCGAGTCATTCTCAACTCCACCTCTGCAGGTCATAACTGATCCACCAGTATACCCCAAACTGAAACCAATACAACACATCATCGGGCAACCAACTAATCATTAGCAGACTCCCCCACTTGGCTCAAATCCATAGATCAAAACAAACAGTAACTCACAATGCCCATACGCTATCACTGCCACAATACCGCAGTGGGATTCAACTAAATCCTTCATGAGCTCATACATAACTCAAACCATTAAACATCCCAAATCATCTCCAACCTCGCATTCACCATTTCCATAGCCGTGCCAACTCACACAAGTGATCTAACTCAATTTTCAACATATATCAATTACTGGTAAAAGAGAACTTGTTACAAAACAACATAGGAGGTCTTCCCATACACTCACGACTCGAGGCCATATGCCAATTCCAGACAGAAGTCAAACACTTAACGTCCTCACTACATATCCAGCCATTCCCTTTTTGTCACAATCAAGCAATATAAACACATCTCACTCTCATATCACACTCACCACATGGTCATCTAGTCACCAAGTCTCGTCAATAAGGACACCAACGGACATGTAAGTCCCCAATACATGTGCTCACACAAACAAAATCTCGGCACCCAAGCCACAGACAAAAATCCGGCCTCAAGTCCTCCAGACTGTCCCAAACATGCTAAAATCACATCCCATTCATGGAAGTCACAAGCCATCGGTGCACGACTGATACCGAGCGCTCACGTGCGCGTTTGAATACATGAAAGGAGTTCAAAGAATTACGCTTGGGGTTGAATCAATGGATTTGCACGACAAGAGTTCAAGAATGTGAGATTTTTCCTAAAGGTTCTGAAGCCTCTTGAAGATAAGTACTGACGTCTCCGTACTGATCCGCAAGACGCTACTAAACCTGGTCATGACTGGTGAGACCTATATAACCTAGCGCTTTGATACCAACTTGTCACGACCCAATTTTGAAGTCGTGATGGCGCCTGCCGTGGAACCAGACAAGCCTCCCTATTTAACTAAGCTAAATTCAATTTCCAGTAAAAATGTGATTTTTAAACGAATTTATTGATAATATTAAGAATCTGAAATTTAAAAATAATATTTGAAAACTAAATTTAAACCTCCAACCCCGGATCCGGTGTCACTCAGTCATGAGCTACTATAACATAAAGCAAAGAAAAGGAGAAATGGACAATATTGTCTCAAAATAAAGAATAACAGGTAGAATAAGGAAGAGAAGGCGAGGTCGCGATCGCCAGCTGCTACCTCGACAACTCCAATAGAAATGCTGACCGCTGCTCAATATCTGCTACCGGGTCCCGGTGTACGTGGATCTGCACACAAGGTGTAGGGGTAACGTGAGTACACCAACTCATAAGTAACGAACCCAAACTATGGGTTGAGAAGTAGTGACGGACAAAACCTCAACTATGTTACAATAAATATTATGCAGAATTTAGACATGCTAACAGTTTATCAGGATGAGAAAATATGCCAAGTATGCCAGTATAATCTACATATCATAAATTATATGTACGAAACCAATATGGATATGCACATAGTGCTCAAAGCTCTGCCACAGAAGTCCATTTAGTACTATATATGGCTCTCAGGCCCAGGGAAGTTCCATCTCGGAATATGCATAAGCACCGGTGACCGTAGTCACTATGCACTGAGGAAAAAGGCCAATCCAGCCCCCACGGAGAAGATCCATCTCCGGAACACAACACTCGAACAATTTCTGTATCCACGGAAGATCCATCCTTCTCAAAACATCAGCTTCGGAAGAGATTCATGCCCAAGGAAGATCCATCCCTCACATAACATCAACTTTGGACAAGATCCATGCCCAGGGAAGATCCATCCCTCACATAACATCAACTTCGGCAAGATCCATGCCCAGGGAAGATCCATCCCTCAATATCACTGCGCTCACTAGGGGTGTAAAGACTCCGGAGTGGCCCTTGTGGCCCAAGCGCCATATCAAGCCAACGAAGGCATGATTTAAATATCACTGCAGTGTGCAGTCCATTCTCATAACTGTCTCAATAACAGGCTCTCGGCCTTACTCAGTCATTACTCTTCAGTCTCACTCACATGGATCACAATTGCTTCCATCAGCCTGTAACAATGATAAGTATGTATGTAATTAACAATACTGAGACTGGGATATGAAATGATATGCTATAACAGGACTGAGTACATGACATCAAATAATCACAACATGAGGAAGCAATATACGACCACTCGGGTCTCAGCATTTCCGGCGTGAAGCCTAACATTTATACTTAACATGATTTCTAACATGTTCACAATTACCACATTAATAGATGCACAGATATCATCATGGAATAATCACTAACCGGTGCCATAGGATAAGCCAGGCCACAATTACTTAGTGCACGCCCTCACGCCTGTCACTTGGCATGTGCGTCACCTCAATTATAGTTATAAATCATTTAGCTCAGGGTTTCAAACCCTCAGAACCAAGTTTGGAAACGTTACTTACCTCAAAACCGGATAAAATACTATTCTGCAGTTCCTTTGCCTCTAAATCCGGCTTCTGAGTACTCCAAATCTACCAAGTTCAGATTTTTATCATCAAATTATCCTTAAGGAGTGAATCACAATCGAAAAATATCAATTTAGCTCAAAACCCCGAATTTGGTCAAAAGCCGACCCCCGGGCCCGCGTCCCGAAACTCAGAAATTTTAGAACAAACTTTTCTTCATCATCTCACGAGTCCGTACATATAAACAACACTAAAAACAGACTTTGTTTGACCCCTCAAATAAATCCCTAAAGGTCTCAAAATCTCAAGCCCTAAACCCACCTTTTTCTACTGATTTTTCGTGAATTTAACACTGATATTATGTTCTATAATCATCCATAATTGAATTTTAACGATCAAAACACTTACGTCTATGAAGAACAATGATTTCTCTCTTTAAAAATCGCCCCCAATCTCGCACCTGCGGTCAAAACAACCGCACCTGCGACTTTTCATTAAACGGCCCAACTCCGCACTTGCGATCGACCTCCCGTACCTGCTACCTCACAGGTGCGGCAACTTACTCGAACCTGCGGAAACTTCTCACCCAGCCAATCTTCCGCACATGCGGTGCCCTTCTCGCTCCTGCGGGCCCGCACCTGCGGTCAAACTTTCGCAGGTGCGAAAATCACTGTGGGAAAACTTCAGCAGTTGTTTGCTGTATTTTTTTCAACTCTGAATTTCCGTTAACCATCCGAAATCAATCCCGAGCCCCTCGGGACCCCAAACAAAGTTACCAACACATCATAATTGATTATTCAAACTTAGTTGCACTCTCAAAACACCAAAACTAACGTCAAAACACCAAATTTATATTGGATTCAAGCCTAAGAACTTTGAAATTTCTAAAATCCACCAATGATGTCGAAACTATCCAAAACAACTCCGATTGACCTGTAATTTTGCAGACTTATCCAAAATGACATTACAAACATGTTCCAACTTCCGGAATTCCATTCCGACCCCGATAGCCTATTTTCCACTGCCGACCGAAAATCACCAAAAACTAACTCTCGCCAATTCAAGCCTAATTCTACATCGGACATAACAAAAATATTCCGAACATACTCATAAGTACCAAATCACCTAACAAAGCTATCCGAGCCACAAAATCCGCATTCTGAGGTCGTTTCCCAATAAATCAACCCTCAGTTGACTTTTCCCATTATAAGGCTATCTTTAAATACTAAGTTACTGAATTCTCATTTAACCATTCTGATTTCAAGCCTATCGACTCTAACACATCAATAATAGAATAGCCAATCCATGACAGCAATAAAAATGCAAGTTCTACGTAATGACAGACCGAGTCATTACAAGCGTCTTATCAGTAGTGGCGGGCATATGAGTTGTGTAGCCCGGCCGAGTCAGCTTCACTTACATGGGGTCACTTTTTAGAGATGTTCCGGAGCGAGATTGTGCCTCAGTCCCTCCGAGATGCATGGTGCGCGAATTTTGAGCAGCTGCACCAAACACTATGTCAGTATCGGAGTATGCCGTCAAATTCAGTGATTTGGCCAGACACGCCCCTGCTTTGGTTGCTACAGTTATAGAGTGTGTTTGTAGATTCATTGAGGGCCTCAGGCGTGATATTCGGTTCAACATGGCTCGGGAGTTAGAGTCGGATGTTCCATTTCAGCAGGTGGTAAGGATTTCTCGCAGAGTTGAGGGCATGTTGGATCGTGAGGGAGACGACATGCGAGATTATGAGAGAGATGTCGGGCTGGGCTGTGAGAGAGAGGAAAAAGAGGTCAGGAGAGAGAGGGAAGAGAGATGAGGAGGCCTGATAGGCTAGAGAGATCGTATGGTCCGTAATTTGGAGGTAGGGTACGACATGGTAGAGGTTATGTGGGCCAGCCAGTCCAGTTTGCACTTTCGGCTTCACACACTGTTTCAGGTGCTCATGGATCTCGGAGTACTCATACTGCACAGTTTCCATAGCCACGTCAGCAGAGAGGTTGTGTGGAGATATCAGCCACATGGTGAGAGATTGTCCCAGGCTTCGGGCAGATATGTCACAGCGGGGTATTCAGGCGAGTAGGGGCGCACATGAGGGGGAGGCCCGACCCATTGATGTGTTTCATATAGTAGAATAGAGTCCGTTGTGCCAGATGTTATCATACAGGTATGTTTGATCTGTTATAGAGGATCACCATTCGTGCATTTGTTTCGATTCTGCTTGTCAGGACGAGTTCCTTATTTGTTGTTCCACTTATGGATGAGTTCCATGATTGGCACTTTGTTTATGTGTTTGCCCTGATGGGAGATTCTATGGGTGGTAACCCATGTCTATAATTTGTTGTTATTCATCATTGGGAGTGGTGAGACTAGCGGTGAGTCCTTGTTGTTCATCATGGTAGACCTGATGTGATTTTTTCTGAGTATTTATGTTACGGGCTGTTATTTGATACTTTACCGGGGGTGAGAGTTTAGTACGTGTTGTGATCTTATTGGCAGAGCTAAGTTAGTGGAAGATTTCAATTGGTATGATATATATTTGATACGTGATAAGTTGAGTGTGAGACCCTCGTGATCTCTTGTGATTCGATGTGTTTGAACCGGGATGAGCACCGACAGAAGTTATATCAGGATGGGATTCTTGTGATTTATTCATATGCTTTAATTCTGTCCTTGTTATATTGTTGTTGTAGGTTAATATTGATAGAGAGTGATGCATGTAGGGCTTGTTTTATAGTTTCCTTACGTGCTTCCCTTTCCATATTCAGTCATTTTCGTTCTATGCTTCTCAAGTTTTAGCTTGCGGGGTGTGTGCCCAGTGGTGTTAGTTAAGGCTTGGTGATTCGGTGTCAAATTATGAGGTCTTCGTGTTTCTTGCATTATTATTAATATGATGGAGGTTTGAAACAAAGTTCTATCGGATATGAGGCTAATTGTCGGTGCTGAGTTGATTTCAGGCAGCTATTGTGATCAGAAGTGTTATTAAAGACCATGTCTGGTGTGTTATGTTGTGTAGTCGTGCCTTGTGGGTGTAGGCATGGGTGTTGGCAATGAAGAGAAAGGGAGAGATTGGGGTATGAGGCTTATCGATGTTGGTAGAAAGGCTAAATTGAAGTTGTTATAGTGTCATCAGTCTTATGTAGATTGGGGTGACATGGGATCACCCGCGGGTGTGTGTTGGAAGTGTGCATTCAGTGATTGGATGAGTTTGAGGTGAATCTTGGCACGTTCGAGGATGAATGTTTGTTTAAGAGGGGGAGAATCTAACAACACGACCGGTTGTTTTGAGGATTTAAGCTCTGTCCAGTGGCATAAGGTCTTGAACAGCTTCACATTGTGTATATCAACCTGTGTGCATGGTTGGACTAAGTTACCGGATGATCCGGAGTCGAATTGGAAGAAGAATTTTAGTTTTGGAAGCTTAAGCGATGAAATTTGACCAGAATTTTGACTTTTTATATAAATGGCTTCGGAATAAGTTTTATATAATGTCGACAGATTTGTATGGTTATTTTGAGCTTGGGCGTGCGTCCAAATTTGGATTCGGAGGTCCGTAGAGTAATTTGAGGCAATTCAGCGAAAAGTTGGAAACATTTGAAGTTTGGAAAATGGAGAAGTTTTACCCACAGTTGAATTTTCTTATATCGGGGTCGGAATGAGATTCCAAGAGTTGGAATAGCTCCGTTATATGAATGGTACTTGTCTGCAAAGTTTGGCGTCATTCCGGGTTGAATTAATAGGTTTCGCCACGAGTTTATAAGTTTGAGCATTTGAAAGTTCATAAGCTTGACTCATGGTGCGATTCTTAGCTTCGTCGTGTTTTGATGTGATTTGAGACCTCGAGTGGGTCCGTGTTAGAGTATGGAACTTGTTGGTATACTTGGACGAGGCCCCGAAGGCCCCGGGTGTGTTTCGGACGAGTCGCGGATGAATTCCATGGTTTTGGGGAAAAGCTGCGTTCTAGTGTAATCGCACATGCGATGCCTTGGGCACAGGTGCGATGGTCACATGTGCGATGGTCGTAGGTGCGAAGGGAGAGGCGCAGGTGCGAGCAAGGGTGGCCTGGGCAGTCTCCACAAATGCGGATAAATGGAGCGCACATGCGGCTTCGCGGGAGCGGAGTCTTGAGCGCAGGAGCGGGAATGGAGCGCAGGTGCGGTTGGTCGTGCGCACCTGCGGTTGCGAAGAAGCGGCCATTTTCATCGCAGGTGTGATCACACCTGGGCAGAGATTTTATATTTGAGGGTTTGCCATTTCTCCATATTTTTACTTCTAGAGCTCGGTTCTTGGTGATTCTTGGTGGGTTCTTCAAGCAATTCGATTGGGTTAGTGTTCTTCACTTAGAACTAAATATATGCCATGAATTAGCCTTTGTTTTTATCATTTAAATTGTGTTTTAGTTAGGGGAAAATGTTGGTTTTTGAAGAAAAATTTTCAAAACGAAATTTCATGACTTGAGGGGCGAAAGGGTATCGGAATTTGGTAATTTTTGTATGGTTGAACTCATTATGGAATGGGTATTCGGATTTTTATAAAAATTATCGGGTTCCGAGGTGCGGGCCCGGGGGCCGAGTTTTGAGTCGATTTTCGGACTTTGTTAAAGATTTAGACTTTATGATTCGGAATAGTCTCTTATGTGTTTTATTTGTGTTTTGAAGTTATTTTGGTTAGATTTGAGCCGTCCGGAGGCCTTTCCACCCGAGAAGTCCATTTTAGAGTACCTGGTTGTCGTTTTTGAGGTAAGTATCTTGCCTAACCTTGTGTAGGGGAATTACCCCTTAGGATTTGAGTCTTCTATGTTGATTGTAGTCCGGTACGCGAGGTGACGAGTGCGTGCCCGAACTTATTTGTGGAAACTTGTCCCTTTAGGAGTCTTAGGTCCTTATATTTGCTGAGTATGAATTGTTCTTCGCATGACTGAATTTTCAAATTTCTAGTTCATCTTTACTTTCTTAAATGTACGATTTCTTAATTTTGGATTTACTCCTCTTGCCTATTTGACTCCTAATTGACTTATCTGAAGATTTTACTCCTTTTACCATCATGCTAGGTCTTCTTAACTGCGTATCTCTATTGTAGTTATCTTCATCTCATCTTATAATTGTTTGGTCTTAACTGAAGTTATGATTATTTTCATGTTGCTTGTCCTTAAGTGGAATTGTTGAATATCCTCAAAACTACCGACCTTAAAGGAAGTTTGGATAGATTCTACCTTAGTTGACTTACCCGTATATAGATTTATTGGGTTTGTGTTGGTTTCTTGTTGTTGACCCGTGCATTTAGGTACGACTGTTACATGTTATTTCCCTTCCTTGCCGAGTCGTTCTTAATATGCCTAGCATTCTTCATTGTGTTATTTACTTGTGAACTAGCTTTGCCTTTCTTGTAGTTGTGGGTTCTTGAGTCGATATATTTATCGTTTCTTGTATTATTGCCATTGTTGTTGTTGTACTCGTTATTTTGATGCACGAGGTTTCTGTTGTGCAGTTGTTGATATGGGGGTTTGCACAAGGTTTCTGCCGTGCCGTATTTTTTATTGATATTGCACATGCGGCGTGATAAGGCGGCATATGTTATTGAGGGTTGCGCATGTGGCGAGACAAGGTGGGAACATGTTTATGCACGTGTGGAGAAATAAGGCGGGCATATACTTTACTATTGCACACGTGGCGGGACAAGGTGGGCTATGTCAGGGATAGTTTGTGATACTTGTGTTGACCTGGGGGAATTCCTTGTTGTTGATATTGTGTACTAGAACACTTACTGTGTGAGTTTATTCGTGTGGAAATTTGTGAGACGACAATGTACGTGTTGCCCTTTTCTTTCCTTATGCTTACTGGTTGTTGAATCATGTTAGGGCACCTGCACAAGCATACACGCAGTTAAGTACTATTAACGGATTTAGGGTTCCTTGTTGTTGTCAAGTATAGATGCTCTTGTTGTACTTACCGTATGGGTGGAAATGATCCAATTGGCACGTGAGTCGTCCGTGCAGTTAGTACTCGAATGGGGCGCAAGATGCCAAGTATCAGGGTTCGAATATTGTGACCCGTAAATGGTGATTTGTCCGAGGTTCCGTACCTCATGGAGATGACTACGAATTTGATGTATAAGTGGTTGAAGTTGTCGAGTCATTACCTGTCCGTGTTGTATATTTACATTCCAGATTTGTTTGTATTCTACTCAATCTTTTGTGTTAGTTCATGGTTTTCGCTGATACTTATTATTTTCATTCTTTATCGAACTCACTGTATTGTTAGCTAGATTGCGTAGACTTTATCTGTATATTATTTTTTTCTTTATTCCTATATTGATACTTGTTCAGTTTATTAGACTAGTGGGTGTCTTGACTAGTCCTCGTCACTACTTCACCGAGGTTAGTCTTGATACTTACTAGGCACCGCTGTGATGTGCTCATACTACTCTTCTGCACATTTTTGTGCAAGATCCAGGTTTTGCGTAGCTGGCCGATCAATAGTTAGCAGCGCGATTGCTATTGTAGAGACTCAAGGTAAAACTGCTACAGCGTTCGTGGGTTTCGGAGTCACCGTCGTATTATTATTCATACACTGTTGTAATTATTTTCGAACAGTGGTATTTAGGACTTGTACTACCGGGTTTTGGGAACATGCTCATTGTATAAAGAATTCTTTATTTCAGAAAAATATTAGATTTTATTTATTATTGTTGTTATTCCATGAATATTAGGCTTACCTAGTCCTTAAGCCTAGGTGCCATCACGATACCCAACGGAGGGAAATTTGGGTCGTGACACATTTCTTCTTCGACATGAGCACAATAAGCCGGCCTATTATGAATTCTCACCGAAATGGGGTCGATGAAATTCTTGTCTGGGTGTTGTATCATGGAGGAAAAAGTGGTTAGTGCATCTGCAAATTCATTCTGAATTCTAGGGATATGTCGGAACTCTATCTTCGTGAACCTCTTCCTCATTTCTTGTACGTGATGCAGATATGGTAGTATTTTGGTGCTCTTCGTAGCCCACTCCCCTTGTACCTGGTGGACCAGCAGGTCTGAGTCACCATCACCAGAAATTCCTGAATATTCATGTCGACAACCAAATTGAGCCCTAATATGCAAGCCTCATATTCCGCCAGATTGTTGGTGCAAGGAAACCTGAGTTTTGTGGACACCGGTAGTGTTGACCAGTTTCTGACACCAAAACGGCTCTGATACTGACTCCTTTGAAATTTGCAGCTCCGTCGAAAAATATTCTCCAACCATCATAGGCTTCAGCAATATCTTCTCCTACGAATGACACTTCTTCGTCCATCCAAATCTGATGATAATCCGCGAAGCAATCGACAAAGGACTGGAGCCCATGCTTGGCGCAATTGTCGATCAGTATGTGTATATTTGTTATTGGAAAATTGTCTTTGGGACTTGCTCTATTTAAATCCTGATAGTCAACACATACCTTGACTTTTCCATCTTTCTTCGGAACCGGCACAATGTTCGCCAACCAATTTGGATATTCAACTACCCTGAGGACTTTAGCTTTAATTTGCTTGGTGACTTCTTCCTTGATTTTCAAACTCATGTATGGTTTGAAATTCCTGAGTTTCTGCTTTACTGGTGGATACTTTGGATTGGTGGGTAACTTGTGAGCCACTATGGATGTGCTCAACCCGGTCATATCGTCATACGACCATGCGAAAATGTCTTCATACTCTTTCAGGTAACGAGTGTACTCTTCCTCTCTGATGGTGACAAGTGAATACTTATGCGAGTTTCTTTGACGATTTCAGAATCTCCCAAGTTGACCACCTCAGTCTCATACAGGTTGGACTTAGGTTTGTTCTCAAAATTCTCAACTTCTCCTACGATTTCCTCAAGTATCGCATCTTCTTCTTCTATCTCTTCCGAGCCACTATCCTTATGTTGCGTTATCTCATTACATGTCACAGTCGTTGGTTCATCAAGGTAAGGAATAGTAATGGTATAGATACAAAAGATAATAATAATAAAACATCAAACTATGGGTAAATGTTGAAACGTTAAACAAAGCAATTTTTTAATGATTTCAAACGATGTTTTTCAAAGAAAAATACTGAAAGGAAAGAAAGATGTTTTTAAACAAAAATGCTCAAAAGAATTGTTTTCAAAATGAATGACATTAGCAGCCATGCTACCCCGGGACTCGTCTGGCCCTGGATGGTGTGGGGGTCCAGTTTCTGAGAACTGATCCCTTCTCCACTATCTGGATGATGAGGCCTTCTTCATCCTCCTCCTCAACTATCACACTGCAATCCATGTCTTCATCTTCCAAGAACAGGTTCCTTAGACCAGCTAGAGCTTCATCTTCTTCAGATACTCATATTATGTCAGCCTGATGAAAGGATTGGCTCAAATGCGATACTGGCTACTCAAGAGGGTTATACCAATCGTCATAGTCCTGCCAGGTATACTGATATCCAAGACCAAAGGTTGTGCCGTGACGCTTTGTCTGTATTGGTTTGGTAATGCCCTGGAGGTTCTTCCCGAGCCCTTTACCGGGTTCATACCCTGACCGTGCTAGTATGCTTTCTATTTTGCTGCTCCACCACTTGTCTTTCTCAATTGTGTTGACGCGCTCGATGCGGTGATAAGTCTCCCCACCTAACTTCCTTCTATTATCCACGACCGGAACAGTTTGGTTGGTATAAATGGGATTACTCCCGTCTCCATGAATGACCACTTCCTGAGGATTCCCTTTGAACTTTACATCCTGGTGCAAAGTAGAAGCCACGGCCCCGGCGGCATGTATCTAAGGTCGTCCCAACAACAGATTGTATGAGGTGGATATGTCTAGCACTTGAAATTCAACATCAAACTAGGTCAGACCCATCTGTAAGCATAGATTGGTTTCCTCAATTGTGGCCCTTTGAGACCCATCGAAAGCCTTCACATTCATAGTACCTGCTCGTATTTCATGAAAACCTTTACCTAACCTGTTCATAGTTGTCAGTGGACAGATATTGAGACCGGTCCTCCGTCTATCAAAACCCTGGCAATGAATTTATCCTCGCATTGTACCGTGATGTGCAGCGCCCTATTGTTGCTTAATCCTTCTGGTGGCAATTCGTCTTCATGAAAGGTGATCTTGTCGCTCCCCAGTACTTTCCCTACCATGTTATCCATCTCCCCATTAGTGATATTGTTAGGTATATAAGCTTCATTAAATACCTTCATCAAGGCATTCCTATGTGCGTTGAAATTCTGTAGAAATGATAGGATGGATATCTGAGCAGGAGTTTTGTTTAAATGGTCTACCACAGAATATTCCCTCGCTTGCACCTTTCTCCAAAGATCATCCTGGCCAGTTTCAATGATGGGTGTTTTGGCAACAGCTTCTCTACTCGTTCCCCCCAAATTCTATGGTGTATAAATTCTGCCAGTCCTGGTCATCCCTTGTGCCGCACCAGATTCTTCCATTTTTGCTTTTCCTTTCCTTCTAGCTTCTGCAACATAATCCCAAGGTACGACATTGGACTTAAAGGGTGGTGTGGATGGATGTTACCGTCACAGTGAAGGGTGTGGTTACTTCTACTTCAAACAGAGCAGGTGCAGCTGCAGGTGTTGTTACTTCAATTTTGAATGGAGTCGATGCGGCTACCTCAACTTCAAATGGTGGTTGTATCTGTACCACAATAGGAGTGATAGTGACTGCAGGTTTCTAAGGATCATCCCCTTCTTGAATAAGTCCAATTGACCCTTCCGGGTCTCATTCTTCATCAGCCTCTATCACATTTACTCATTCGCCGCTATGATCTGGGAGAGGATTGTTGTGGATGTTAGGTGCGGCCTCATTTGCTTGTATGACCTTGGTATCAATCAATGTCTGGATTTTGTCTTTCAAAGTGTGACATTCATCGATGGTATGACCTTTCATGCCGGAGTGGTAGGCACATATTTTGTTTGGATTGACTCATTGAGAGGAGTTTTCCATGGAAACAACGGGAATATGGGTAACATTCCAACAGCTTTCAATCTTTCATATAATTGATCGATGTGTTCAGCAATATAGGTGTATTGTCTGGATGGCCTGCGGTCAAAGTTTGGTCTGGGTTTCTGATAGTTTTGGCGGGCTGGTGGTGAGTGATAATATGCTAGCTGGGTGTTATAAGTATGGTAAGCAGTGGAGGGTTATGGATATCTGGGAGGTGAAGGTTGATATGTAGGTGGAGGTGTTTGGTATGTAAGAGGAGATTTAGACCTTGGGCTACCATCACGGCCCCTACTTCTTTATTCTTTGATATGCCCCTTGACTGCAATGCTTTGTTTGTAGCTTGCAATGCCTAAAAATTAGTCACCATCCCGCTCTGGATCCCTTCTTCAATCCTTTACCCTAGCTTGATGATGTCAAAGAATTTGTGATTCTCAATAACAATTAACCTTTCATAGTATTGTGGATCCTGGGCCCAGACAAAGAATTTGTTCATCAGCTCTTCTTCCAATGTCGGTCTTACCCTTGCAGCTTCTGATCTCCACCGAGTAGCATACTCGCGGAAAGTATCTTTTGGCTTCTTCTTGAGATTTTGTATGTAGAATATGTCTGGTGCATTGTCTGTATTAAACCTGAATCGATCCATGAAATCTGATGCGATGCTTACCCAGCTAACCCACTTCTTGGGATTTTGACTAATGTACCAAGATAGGGCGTCTCTAGTGAGACTTCTCATGAACAGCTTCATATGAATCCCCTCATTTTTTCCCAACTCCTACGAGTTTGTCACGGTAAGTTCTTAGATGCACCTTTGGGTCACCTGTTCCATCAAGCATCTCGAACTTAGGAGTTTTGTATCCCTCCGGCAGTTCTACATCTGGCTGAATACACAGATCTTCATAATTCAAACCTTCAATGCCTTTTCCTCCTTCTACACCCTAGACTCGGTTTGTGAGCTTCTTAAGATCCTCTTCCATATTCTTGATGAGCAGGTCCTTCTCGGCAGATTCTGGTGTGTATGGGGTCTGTTGAGTGGGGTGAGGTAAGGTTTCTACGTATATGGGGTTGTTTTGATGGATACTGGGGGTTTGAGTGTAGTGGTGATCATTGGTTGAGTTATGTGGATTGGGAGTAGGTTGTGGGGTATTTTGGGAAGTATGGTAGGTAATAATTTGTGGATACTGAGTTGGAAGGTGTTGGTGTTGAGGAGGAGTTGGTACTGGTGGAGGGTTAGGATTTTAATGAGGTACGGCGTATTGATGAGGTGCGGGAGGATTTTGTGGATGTTTGTTTGGTGTGTTTTGAAAAGGTGTTGGGTTCTAGGCGTTCTGTTGGTTAATATTAAGGGTGGAAAACGGGCCGGGTTGACCCGTAACCGGACCGGCCCGGTTCATAGGGGGTCGGGTGGGCTGGGTAGGGGGTTAGAGGGGGTTGGT
>MDKI01120377.1:0-11521 GCA_005239505.1 Nicotiana paniculata
TTTATTAATATCAGAAAACAACAACAAAAATAAAGTTAGTCATTAATTAGCTTACAAACAATATAATACACTTAGCATAGTTCAACACCAACAAACGACTAGAAGTGCAATTAGAAACACTCGACCCTTCTAGATCACTTATACACTCACTCCCATCATAGGTTCCCTGTGGATTCGATCCCAACCATTCGGGTAAAAGCTACACGATCCTTGCCTTCATGCTTATATATTAGTGTGGGTGAGGAGTGGTCAGGAACCCGAGCTAATCATCTTCTATCCTTATTTTCGACTCGTAACGGTTATGGACGTCCTCCCATGTGGTTGTTTTGAATTTGAGCAGGCTTTCCTTCAGCTTTTGGGAGGCATCGGAGCTTCTCGAGATTCAAACCCTTTGTGAACGCCTCCGCTGCCCACTCGTCTAGTACATCCGGTAGCAACATCCTCTCTTTTGGAATCTGATCATGAATTCCCGCAGTAATTCAAACTCACCTTGGGTGATCCTAAATATATCTGCCTTCCTGGATCGGACCTTTCTAGCCCCAGCATGGGCCTTAATGAATGAATTTGCAAGTATTTCAAAAGAGTCAATTGAATTCTCGGGTTAGAGTGAATACTATGTCAGGGTCCCCTTTGTGAGAGTTTCGCCAAACTTCTTCAGTAGAACCGATTTAATCTCATCTTGAGCCAAATCGTTCCCTTTCACGGCCATGGTATAAGTTGTGATGTGGTCCTGTGGATTCGGAGTCCCATCGTATTTCGGTATGTCCGGCATTTTGAACTTCTTTGGAATCAACTTTGGTACTACGCTTGGTTTAAAAGGCAATTGAGTGTATTGTTTTCGAATCTGGGCCTTTCAAAACTGGTGGTGCATCTGGAATCTGATCCATTCGGGCGTGAAACTCCTTCGTATTTTGATCCATTCGTTCGTTTATTTCCCTTATGAACCTCATAAGCTCAGTTTTGAAGGGATCATTCCCGTTTTTATTACTTGAACTGCTACCGGTCCCTCTAGCATTGTCGGAACCAACCTCACCCCTTGGGGGTGTTATTATCAACTCTTTGAGCAGTTTGATTCGTAAGAACGTCAGGAGGAACCGAGCCCCTCCTATTTTCATTGTTGGAAGCACCTGGCAATGCTTGTTTCAACTTCGTCATTACCCTGTCCTGCCTTGAGAGGTGGTTCATGATGGCTTTGTGTTGTTCCCTCACGAATTTTTAATTTTCCATGACATCTTCCTCCTCCGCGCCGTAAGGGGTTGGCTCCCGCACATGCCAGGGGTACTGCCCTTCACAAAATGGGGTTGCTCGTCCCCCTCGTTGCATGTATTGATGATTGAATCTTCATGTTGAGGCAAAAATTTGTGTCCCTCAACGTTGTGTGTGATGTTGACATCATTAGCTGCCATTTCTAATTTCTTGCTAAGGAAAAATCGAACAAGTTAACAAATGTAAGGATCAAAGCAATTACACAGTTGTCCAAGCCCTAAGGCGGGCGCCAAACTGTTTACCCGTAAAACGGTACAGTTAAATTTGTTACGTGATTTATAGACAAGCGAATTTATTTGATCCCAAAAATTATAAATAAATAAGATTAAAAATAAGACTTAGCAATTGAAATCAAAGAAGATGACAAGCCTGGCTCCGAGCGTTGTGTCTTTGACGACAGAAATGAAAGCAATATAAAAAATAAATAAAGTTGTTTAACAGAGAGTGAAAATGAATACAACATATTTTTTTCCAAGAATTTTGTGCCTTACAATGGTTGTTGAGCCTGATATTTATATCTATGCCTAGGGAAACAAGATCCTAGGATCATGATCCACTTAAATGATAATAAATGAGTCATTATTGTATATGTAATGGTAGGCCATGAATGCAAATATTCTTTGCAACGGCTTCCCATTTAATATTAGAGAATATTCTTCATTGAATTCTAACCGATGGCAAATATTCGATCTGCTTCCATTGACCATGTTGTCTTTGGGGTTTACCCAATGTCAATTGCAGATGTTGTTCCTGGTACTGGTTGTTATTTGATTCACCTTTTGTCTATCTTCGGTTCTATGTTATTAAATTGTATGTACTGTCGAACTGCACCACATAAATGTCACTAACACAAAATCGGTGATACCTGTGACCAGCACTGTGCAACCCCTTTGATGAGTGAACCTACCTCAACTACGACTCAGTCATTAAATTCATCACAAAATTAAATAAAAATTTGATATACTCCAAACTATTCATATGATATATAGATAAATCCGAGATAAAATAATATCTAAAGTATAATACTGAATTGAATAGATCTAGGCCCATACACCGATTCAAGAGAATCTACGATATTTTAAGAGTACGAATCCAACAACTGAAATAGAGATGAAAGATAACTAGGAAGGTTAAGCCACCACTGAACTAAGTGTTTTATCGCTAGAACAATTTCAAGTTTGGATCATAATCAACTACAACATCTGATATAGGATGTATATTTGCAATAGCACATAAGAAGGAAAAAAGAAAAGAATATATATGGATAGTACCTAGTAAGTATCATCATCAGTACTTAGTAACATTGTGATGGAGTTAAATACAAAAATAACCTTTTTATTTCAAAATATGTACATATTTTATAGTAAAAAATATTAGCTTAACTTCCTTAAGATGATTAAATATGACACTTGAGAAAGCTTCTATTTCAAGAGATTCTAGAGCTGGAATATCTTCATCACCGTCATCATCCACCTATGAAGGATTACTAAAGACCCATCTCTATAAACTTACTGAGGATAAAATAAGTGCAAAATAAGAAAGAGAAAGGAAAGTCAAAAACCTCAACTTCCATATATTTCAAGGATTGGAAGCTTCTAATCAAGCAAAGATCACATGAGATGACCTTCAAGTTATCCAAATAAAATTCAGATAGGTAAAGATGTTTGACACAATTAAGTTCATATAGTCTTCTTGCTGAACCTTCATTTCTCTAGCAAAAAACTAGGACAAAAATGCCAAAGTTCAGGATGACTAAAAGCCCAAAAGATGTTCCATTAGGAAAAATGCATACCAAATCAAGTGATGAAGCACATTTACCTCGATACTATTGTTGTCCAAGTGGATGTAACGACCCGTCTGGTGCTTTGAGTATTTGTACTTAGTTCGGTAGTTTGAGATCGTGAGTAGCTTCATATGGTGTACTATGACTGGCATGTATCGTCGGTTTTGGTCTTCGAGTTGTTCGGAGTTGATTTGGAAGAATGCTTCTTATATAGGAAGCTTTAAGTTGGAAGAATTGACCAAGTTTGACATTTATATAGTTGACCCCTGATCAGAGTTCTGATGGTTCTGTTAGCTCCAGATGGTGATTTTGGACTTGGGCGTATGCCTGGATTTACATTTGGATGCTTTTAGAAGGTTTCAACACTATTTGACAAAAGTTACCAATTTGAAGGTTTGGAAAGTTCATAGGTTTGACCGTGATGTTATCAGGTTCGGATTATTGCTCCGAGAGTTGAAATATATTTGATATGTTATTGCAACTTGTATGCAAAATTTGGGTTCATTCTGGATTGGTTAGACTTGAACCGGACACTTGGTTCGAAGTTTGAAGTATATGAACTTAAGAGATTAATATTGATCGATGATTCGGGGTTTTGATGTTGTTATGTGGGATTTAAGGCCTCGAGAAGGTCTGTATTTTATTTTGGTACTTATTGGTATGTTAAGATAGGGTTCCAAGGGACTCGGGTGAGTTTCAAATATGTTTGGGTTGTGTTGCACTCGTTTTTTATATGTTATCGTCGTTTCTTCAAGCATAAGTGGTATCACATTACGCAAATGACCTCCAAAATCTGTTTTGATTGAAGCATTAATCTGTACCATAAGTACGGAGCCATCGCAAAATGAATCGTCAAATTTGAATATTGTCTGAGGGGGTTATGCTCATTTTAGTATCGGAGAAGAAAGTTGGTGCTGGTGGATCGCATATGAGAAGTTGGGTCCGCATTTGAAACCCTGCAGGTGCGAAAAATGATCCGCAAAATCGAAAATAACATCTAGAAAACCGCAGGTGTCGATTTTTTGGCGCAAAAGCAGAAATCCCTGTGTATAAAAACATCAAACTGCGTTCTTTTAGTATTTTGAGCATATCTTGAGTTTTAGAGCTACGATTTAGGTGATTTCGTGACGTTCTTCTCGTCTTTTCATGGGGGTAAGTATCTAAGATTACTTTTTACATTTTAACATGATTACAATAGTTCATTTATGAATTAATCTATGTTTTGATTGGAGATGAGGGGTTTTATAAAAAATATTTCTTAAGAGAATAACTGGGTTTTGAACATCGATTCAGAGTTGAAATTGGATGAACTTAGTATGATTGGACATGTATTCAAATGGATTATCAAAATTTATAAGTTTTGTCGGCTTCCAAGATGCGGGACCAGTTTGACCTTTTGGTTGACTTTGAGTTTTTTTAATTAAAAAGTCAACCTTTATCACTTGGATTTGTTTCCTAAGGTATTATTTGATATTTTTGAGTTGCTTTTAGCTAATTTCGAGTCGTCCGGAGGTTGATTCGTGCGGGATGTCATTTTTAGAGTATTGTTTGACTTGTTCAGTATTTTATTTGACTTTTTCGAGGTAAGTAACATATCTAAACTTGGATTTGAGGGTAGACATCCCTAAGAACTATGATAGTTGAGATGGGTTGGGGGTGATGCACGTGCTAGGTGAGTTGCGGGGGTGCGTGCACCGAGGTATTCATGATCCGTGTAGTTCTTAGGCTATTAGATGCTTGTTTTGGTATCATGCTTCTTTGATATCATGTTTTCTCCATTTATATGACTACGTGAGACATTATTCATGCTAGAAATCATGCCTAGACTACCTGCTCAATTATTTGATACATGATAGGGATATCATATTGAGCTATTTGCCTTAGCCATAGTCACAATGTACAACATGATAGTCACGTTCACATGTTATATCTCTTTCTGTATGCACTTTTGATATATTGTCGCACATGTTATTGGTGACCTTGTACGCGACACAAGTTTGAACTGTATTGAGTCATATTGTGATATTCCGTGTTATATTATTAGACTGTGTTTCTGTGGTGATGTCTGCATATTGAGAGTTGAGCGAATTGATAAATGATGTGGGGCATAAAGCTGTACTGATATGGATATATGTATCGAGTTACCACTGCAACGAATATATTGATATTGAGGTGACGCATATGCCATGCCCCACATTGGACATACTGATTTAAGGCTATGCGTGCACCATGCCACGCTATTTGGACTATGTGATTATGATTACAGCTTGGGTAGATCAGTCCATCCGGATTCCGGCATGCCAGCAGTGGGTACATGCACAGTGTTATATACACGTGCTCGATGCTGGCCAGTTATGCCAGACACCCGTACAATGCTAAGTGTAATTATTTGATGGATCCATGGTGATACCATTGATTTGACATATACTTATTACGTGTGATCAAGTGGGGCATTTGAGCCAGGCACATGGAGTGTTCTAAGATTGTGTGAACTTAGTGAATTCACTGTGAGACTGATTACTTGACATGTATATTTGACATATAGGCATAGAAATGTAACTTCTTCATGCTAGACAATGATATGAAATTTGATTACTTGACATGTATATTTGACATATAGGCATAGAGATGTAACTTCTTCATGCTAGACAGTGATATGATATTTGATTATTTGACATGTATATTTGACATGTAGGCATAGAGATGAACCTTACTCATGCTAGGCAATGATATGAGACTTGATAACTTGCCATATAAATTTGACATGTAGGCATATAGATGCATTTTTCTCATGCTAAGTGGAAAATGAAAAGTCTTATCTGATGTTGTAATTGGAAAAAAAAAACACAGTTCTTTTAATAAAATCATGTTTAATTGATTTCAGTGTTAAGATTTAGATTTGGACTATTATACTTGAAAAACATGTTTACTTTCCTGTATTTGTGAACGAGCTGAACATTACCTCTCTTGAGTTATATACCTTTACTGTCTTCACTATATTGTTATGAATTGTTATTGGCCATTGGTGACGAACAATGACCTTCTTTCGAGCTCGTCACTACTTTCAACCTGATGTTAGATTTGTTACTTATTGAGTACGTAGGGTCGATTGTACTCATACTACACTTCTACGCCTTGCGTACAAATTTTAGAGCTGATATTGATGTATGTGGTGGGGGCTGGCATTGAAGATGTACCTGCGTTCCGGTGATAGCTTCCACTTGTGCTTGGTAGCTTTAGATTTTTGAAATTTATCTTATATATATTTTGAACAAATGGTGCATCTATTTCGTACCAACTTTGTAAATTCTAAGTCTTAGAAGCTCATGACTTGTACTACCAATCCTTGGAAGTTTGAATAGAAATTCAATCTTTTACTCATTTACTCTTATTATTCTCATATAAGTTGTGTTTAGTGTTACTCGTCTTACCAAGTGGGTTGGGTTAGGTGCCATCACGACTAGTTGGATTTTGGATCCTGACAAGTTAGTGTCAGAGCTCTAGTTCATAGGTTTTACAAGTCATGATCAAATGTCTAGTAGAGTCTTGAGAATCGGTATGATAATGTTCATACCATTCTTTGAGAGGCTACAAGGAATGTAGGAAATTTTTCCATCTTTCTTTCTTTATAACGTGACATTGATCAGCTTGAAGCGTATTTGTTTGAACTCCTCCCACTAACTCGTATGTGATGTTGAGCACTCGGTATCAGTTGTGAACTAATGGCCTGTGATGTTGTGGATGAGGTGAGAGATGTGTTCTCTGTGTTGTGGTGTTAGGCCAGCCTTGAAGACTTAAGGCCAGGTTCATAGCAACTTCGACTCAGTGGCTTCAGTTATGTGAGTATGTGCTTTTGGACTCATATGTTCGATGGTATATCTTAGGGTGGGATTGATGGCTCAGTGAGTGGTTGGATAATTATATGATGAGTATGATGTGACTGCAGGATGTGCTCAGATGGCTTGGATGTGACGAGAAGAGTTTGCTTGGGATGTAAAATGACCATTGGGTGCTTAATTTCTGTCTTGATATGTTGTACAGTCTCGAGTTATGAGTGTGTAGAGGGATCTTTCATGTTGTTCATGTGCGGGATGAAGTGACTCTTATGTCTTGTTGGCGAGTTTAGACTCAGGAAGATTAAGTGATCGCATAGGTCATAGAGGGGTGTCAGTTGAGGCTAAGAAGGTGGGTTATCTCCTACAGAATGTTCTAAGGTTGTGTGATCCTTGTGATTTTTTTGCGAAGAGTTTTTCTTCTACTAGTGGGATATATGTATCGCAATTGGGTTTGGATCGTTTGAGGAGGTTGGCTCGACTATCACAAGAATTAATGTGCACTTAGCATAAGATTAAAGGCATTTTATGATTAGTGCTACATGGGTTCATGAAGGGTTTTGTTGAATTGTAGTGCGGGATTATGACAGTAATAGAGTAAGGGTATTGTGGGTTATAAGATGTTTTGATCTATGGCTTTTGATCCAAGTGGGGGAGGCTACCATCGACGATCAGATTGCATGTTCATGTGTTCTGTTAGTTTTGGTTTGAGGAATACTTGTAGGTCGGTTATGAATTGAAGAGGTTGATTTCGAGAATGACTTGAGTAAGGAAGTTTCTGGGTGCATGATGTATTACACTTTATAGATAAGAAAATCTTGGAATGATTTGTGTTTGTTATTCGTGATGAATGTAATGTGCTAACAAAAGGGAGTCACTCGGTTGCGTTAAAGTGTGGGGTTACTTATTTAGGGTGTGTGTGAGCTAATAGAGCACATGTCGTTCATCTTGTTTGGGTGGTGCATTTGAGGTTAGAATGGGGTGGATGACTCTCGAGAAGGTTCTAATAGGTTCAAGATTCATATGTGTCATTTGAGGAATTTTCGGATTTATAAATGGTTAAGCTATGATATTTATAGTGGATAATGTTCGCGGTATTTATGTATCATTATGGATTTTATGTTTCAGTATCAGTGAGATTAAGGAAATAACATCAGAATCACATAAGGTCTCTTCAGAACGGGTATCTCAGATGCTGTATTTTTTGGCACCTAAGAGGGTATATAGTGGCTTATGAGTTTTAGGACGATGAGGTTTCATGTTAGGATATCTTGTAGAGTGCTTTGGGTTAAGGATCGTAGTGTATTGGCTAGGATAAGGGTTGACTTGAAGACAATTTGAAAGGAACTCAAAGAAATAGGACAACTTGGTGTAGATTGGATCAGCATGGTAACAAATATGATCAAGTCTTTTGGTTCTTATGATGTGGCGAGACCTTACCGGTGTTTTATGGCAATACTCTTGAGTTTGGCGACCTTCATGACTTGGTTGAGTTAGAGGGATTCAATTTTGATGGCTTGGTGTTGTGCTAATGGGTTTTGAAGAGTTCTCTATGATTTCGACCACGGCTTGGGGCAGATGCTTTCTGCAGGCATGAGGAGTGTGTTATGATTTGTGATCTTCTCCTGTATAGGGTCAGGTGGAAGGTTCGTGCCTGATGGAATATGTATTCTGCTAGTGATTCAGAGACGATAATGGGATTATCATGCTTTTATATGATGGCATGATAGATGCGGTGCAACGTGTGGGATTAAGATTTACATGTACAAGGTTGAGGTTCAGTTTTGAAGGGAAGGTCATGAGTATTTCATAGCACACACGGTTTTAGATGTTTAGAAAATGCTGGTACTATTTGGTATCACCTGAGATGATTGTGCATTTCAGAAAGGCGCATTGTGTTTTTACTAGCGAATGTTTGACCAGAATTATGGTAATCGCCTGATTGGTCGATTATTGATGTTTAGATTTTGCTATGTAGCATAGAAGAATTATGAAAGTATTGCTCGTGATATGATAGTGCATGAGATACGTGTCAGTCATTTGGGTGGTCAAGTTGGGATTAGATAGGGAGATTTTCATATTCTTGTGATTTGGTGACTGGGAGTCTCAGAGGTGGACTATTCCTTGGTTATGGACTATGAAGATATGGCCAGAGTTAGACAACTGAAGGTATATGCTATGGATAGGTTTCAGTAGTTCTTTGGGAAGGTTATCTACTCATTTCGGTAGGATCGAGATCGCTTTGGAGGCCATTGGCAAACCTAATGAGAATGTGTATTCAATATCGGGTCAGATTTATTTGCTCAGTACAACTACTATTTAAGGGTGTTTCATCGGTTAGAGTTGATCTTATTTGTATCTAATTTGTTCCATGAGTTATTCTTCTATGCTACGATGGGTTGTAGGCTGTTGACTATGTACACATGATATAGTTGTGTTTGGGCCTTGTAGCGAAATTTGAGCGAGATGGCAATTGGGTTGTTGAATGGTTGATTGCGCGTTAGTTATGGTTTTACTGTTTGTGGTATATTGTTCTGTCCTTTTATCCATGGTTATGATCATGCACATCGCGTATTTGTTTTAGATATGCATATGGTTGTTGATTATGAGCATCATGGTTCGAGTTATTTCATTTGGCTGGTGTTTGGATCAGGTCGCCTGTCTCCGCGGATGGTTTGATTCTCTTTTGTGTGATGGTTTCATAGCAATACGCTTGTGGTGGTATCTGTTGAGCTTGCAGAATGGTTCTCTCATTTCATTCTCTTTCCAATTTTGGGTACATTTGAGTTGTTGCATGTTTGGTGTATGGATTGCACGATATGTGGCCATAAATGGTATTGGCGTGAGCGTCTTGTACTGGACGAGGTGAGGTTATTGGACCTGGAATGAGTGCTATCCAATTTGATTAAGGTATTTTTGGAAGAATAACATCTCTAGTCAGCTTAGAATTTGGAAATGATTCTTATTGGATGAGAAAGCTCCACGACTTACTGATATAATAAGTGGTTATGAATTTCTGCATGTTCTTTCATCATTGGCAGTGCACGAAGGTTTATAACAAGTTTTTGTATGATATGAGGTTTGATACCGGTACTGGGTTTGTTATTGAGCAACTATTATGGTCGGAAGTTATTGCTATGAGAATTTGGGTTATGTGGTATATCATGTGATTACATGTTGGGTTATGGTTATGGCTTGATTCAGCCTATTCATATTTATACAGTGTATAGATGCGAGAATCGGGTCTTATAATGAATTTCGGATTTAGGTTGGGGTTCTATGGTTTATGGACTAAGGTTGAAGTAAGGATCTTAGGTTAGGTTGTGTTGTCAGGCTTATAAGAATTGGAGTGACGTGGGATCATCCAAAGGTATATGTATGGTGAGGTTATACGGTGATTCGATGGATTTGGAACGGCTCTTGGCATGTTCGAGGACGAACGTATGTTTAGCGGGGGAGAATGTAACGGCCCGCCCGATTGTTTTGAGAATTTGCACTCAGTTTGGCTGTTTGAGGTCATGAGTATCTTCATATGGTGTATTATGACTTGTATGTATCGCCGGTTTTGGTCTTCGAGTTGTCTAGAATTGATTTGCAAGAATGATTCTTATATAGGAAGCTTTAAGTTGGAAGAGTTGATCAAGTTTGAATTTTGTGTATTTGACCCCGGATCGAAGTTTTGAAGGTTTCTTTACGTCCGTATGGTGATTTTGGACTTGGGTGTATGCCCAGATTTGCATTTGGATATTTCTAGAAGGTTTCGACACTATTTGGCGAAAGTTGGCAATTTGATGGTTTGGAAAGTTTATAAGTTTGACCGGGAGCTGACTTTGACCAAAGTTGGTCGCTAAGGTAAAAGGATCAACTGTGCAGTGTAAACAAAATATCGGTAGAATATTTTAATAATATAAATTTACCGACCAAAGTTGGTCGGTATATTTAACTTACGATATTTTATTAATTATTAATATTTAAAAATTACCGACCAAAGTTGGTCGGTAAATTAAAATATATATTATTTTGAAAAATATATATTTAACAATACCGACCGACCTTGGTTGCTAATATTAAAATATATCTTTAGATTTTTTTAGACTATTTCCAGAATTTTCTTTTAATAGGGAATGACCAACTTTGGTCGGTTTTCCGGGTTATAATTTTGGCATAAAATGCTTGTTTTGGCAGCTACACCACCTGTCAGCATACCAAAATCCCTAAATAACAATACAATTCTATACAAAATCCCCAAAACAACAACAACACAATTCAAAAAAAATATTAAAACTAACAAAATCAAGTTAAAGCTTATTACAAATAGTTCAAAACCGGTTCTATTTGTCTAGTACAAAGTAAATAAAAGTCAAGGAGTGTTTTGTACAACATCATCATCACCGTCAAATGAACTTTCATTTACAAGATGGTATAGAGAAGGGTCTTGTCGAGGACGGGAAGAACGATCACGGGGAGGACGGAAGGAATGCTCACGTTCAAGTCGAGCCTCTGGCGATGACTCACGTGACCGGGGAATCGGAAAAGCTCCACTAGATAGGAGAGTTCTGAGCTTGCATGCCAAGGTACCCAAAAACTTGTTGGTTGATTTCCCAATGCACACGCAAGTGTACGTGGTCGACAAGTAATA
>ML311308.1:0-51805 GCA_005239505.1 Nicotiana paniculata
GTCTAGGCCGGACGCCTTGGTACGGAGCCGGTACCAAATCACATGATATTTGTCCGGGATATCTAATATGACCCAAGGAACCATATGCAACGCTTCGAAATGATCAAGTTATATTTTTTGGCATTTTATGGCAATTAAATTGGAACTTCGGCAGTCGTGCCTGTATTACCGCCTGCCATGGTCTCGGTCGGACGTCTTGGTACGGAGCCGGTATCAGGTAGCATGATATTTGTCTGGGACATCAAATACGACCCAAGGAACCATAACTAACGCTTCGAAATGATCAAGTTACATTTTTTTGAATTTTATGGCAATTAAACTGGCATTCTACTAGAAGTGCCTGTATTATCGCCTGCCATGGTCCAGGCCGGACGCCTTGGTANAACACTTCGAAATGATCAAGTTAAATTTTTTGGCATTTTATGGAAATAATTTTGGAATTCCGCCAGTCGTGCATGTATTATCGCCTTCCATGGTCCAGGCCGGAGGCCTTGGTACGGAGCCGGTATCGGATCGCATGATATTTTTTCGGGACATAAAATACGGCCCAAATAACCTTAACCAACGCTTTGAAATGATCAAGTTACATTTGTTTGAATTTTATGGCCATTAAACTGGCATTCTACTAGAAGTGCCTGTATTATCGCCTACCATGGTCCAGGCCGGACACCTTGGTACGGAGCCGGTACCGGATTGCATGATAATTGTCCGTGATATTAAATACGACCCAAGGAACCATAGCCAACGCTTCGAAATGATCAAGATAAATTTTTTGGCATTTTATTGAAATTAAATTGGAATTCCGCCAATCGTGCATGTATTATCGCCTGTCATGGTCCAGGCCGGAAGCCTTGGTACGGAGCCGATACCGGATCACATGATATTTTTTCGGTACATTAAATACAACCCAAGGAACCATAACAAACGCTTCGAAATGATAAATTTACATTTTTTGGCATTTTATGGCAATTAAACTGGAATTCCGCAAGTCGTGCCTGTATTATCGCCTGCCATGGTCCAGTCCGGACGCCTTGGTATGGAGCCGGTATCGGATAGCATGATATTTGTCCAGGACATCAAATACGACCCAAGGAACCATAAACAACGCTTCGAAATGATCAAGTTACATTTTTTGGAATTTTATGGCAATTAAACTGGAATTCCGCTCGTTGTGCCTGTATTATCGACGGCCATGGTCCAGGTTGGACGCCTTGGTACGGAGCCGGTACCGAATTGCAAGATATTTGTTCGGGACATTAAATACAACCTAAGGAACCATAACCAACCCTTCGAAATGATCAATTTACATTTTTTGGCATTATATGGAAATTAAAGTGGAATTCCGCCAGTCATTCCTGTATTATCGCCTGCCTTGGTCCAGGCCAGAGGCCTTGGTATGGAGCCGGTACCGGATCACATGATATTTTACGGGAAATCAAATAAGACCGAAGGAACCATAACCAACGCTTCGAAATGATCAAGTTACATTTTTGGCATTTTATGGCAATTACATTGGAATTCTGCCAGTTGTGCCCGTATTATCGCCTACCATGGTCCAGGCCGGAGGCCTTGGTACGGAGCCGGTACCGGATCGCATGATATTTTTTCGGGACATGAAATACGACCCTAGGAACCATAACCAATGCTTCAAAATGATCAAGTTACATTTTTTGGCATTTCATGTCAATTAAACTGGAATTCCGCAAGTCGTGCATGTATTATCGTCTGCCATAGTCCAGGCGAAACGCCTTGGTACAATGCCAGTACTGGATCCCATGATATTTGTCCGGGACATAAAATATTACCCAAGGAACCATAACCAACGCTTCGAAATGATCAAGTTACATTTTTTGGCATTTTATGGCAATTAAACTGGAATTCCGCCAGTCGTGCTTGTATAATCGACTGCCATGGTCCAGGCCGGACGCCTTGGTACGGAGCCGGTACGCGATCACATGTTATTTCACCGGACATAAAATACGACCCAAGGAACCATAACCAACACTTCGAAATGATCAAGTTACATTTTTTGGCATTCTATGGCAATTAGACTGGAATTCCGCCAGCCGTGCCTGTATTATTGCCTGCTACAGGCCGGACGCCTTGGTATGGAGTCGCTACCGGATAACATGATATTTTTTTGGGATATCAAATATGAACCAAGGAACCATAACCAACGCTTCGAAATTATCAAGTTACATTTTTGGCATTTTATGACAATTAAACTGGAATTCCATCAGTCGTGCATGTATTATCGCATGCCATGGTCCAGGCCGGACGCCTTGGTATGGAGCAGGTACCGGATCACATGATATTTGTCCAGGATATCAAATAGGACCCAAGGTACCATAACTAACGCTTCGAAATGATCAAGTTACATTTTTTGCATTTTATGGCAATTCCATTGGAACTCCGCCAGTTGTGCATGTATTATTGCCTGCCATGGTCCAGGCCGGACACCTTGGTACGAAGCCGGTACCGGGTCGCATGATATTTGTCCGGGACATTATATATGACTCAAGGAACCATAACCAACGCTTCGAAATGATCAAGTTACATTTTTTGGCATTATGGCAATTAAACTGGAATTCCACCAGTCGTGCCTGTATTATCGCCTGCCATGGTCCAGGCCGGAAGCCTAGGTACGGAGCCGGCACCGGATATCATGATATTTTTTCGGGACATCAAATACAACCCAAGGATTCATAACCAACGCTTTGAAATGATCAAGTTACATTTTTTGGATTTTTTTATGGCAATTAAACTAGAATTCCGCCAGTCGTGCCTGTATTATCGCCTGCCATGGTCCAGGCCGGGCGCCTTGTTACGGAGCCGGTACCGGAT
This sequence comes from Nicotiana paniculata, assembly GCA_005239505.1. Classification (NCBI taxonomy): domain Eukaryota; kingdom Viridiplantae; phylum Streptophyta; class Magnoliopsida; order Solanales; family Solanaceae; genus Nicotiana; species Nicotiana paniculata. The sequence goes on from ML311308.1 coordinate 2,845, forward strand.
ATCATGATATTTTTTTGGGACATAAAATACGATCCAAGGAACCATAACCAATGCTTCGAAATCATCAAGTTACATTTTTTGGCATTTTATGGCAATTAAACTGGAATTCCGCCAGTCGTGCCTTTATTATCGCCTGCCATGGCCCAGGCCGGACGCCTTGGTATGGAGCCGGTACTGGATCTCATGATTATTTTCCCGGACATTAAATACGACCAAAGGAACTATAACCAACGCTTCGAAATGATCAAGTTATATTTTTGGCATTTTATGGCAATTAAATTGGAATTCCGTCAGTCGTGCATGTATTATCGCCTGCCATGGTCCAGGCCGGACGCTTTGGTACGGAGCCAGTATCGGATCACATGATATTTTTCCAGGATATCACATATGACCCAAGGAACCATAACCAACGCTTCGAAATGAGCAAGTTACATGTTTTGGCATTTTATGGTAATTAAACTGGAATTTCGCCAGTCGTGCCTGTATTATCGCCTGCCATGTTCCAGGACGGACGCCTTGGTACGGAGCCGGTATCGGATCTCATGATATTTGTCCGGCACATCAAATACGACCCACAGAACCATCACCAACACTTTGAAATGATCAAGTTACATTTTTTGGCCTTTTATAGCAATTAAACTGGAACTCTGACAGTCGTGCCTATATTATTGTTTGCCATGGTCCAAGCCGAACGGCTAGGTACAGAGCCAGTATTGGTCGCATGATATTTGTCCGGGATATTAAATATGACCCAATGAACCATCACCAACGCTTCGAAATGATCAAGTTATATTTTTTGGCAATTAAACTGGAATTACGCCAGTCGTGCCTCTATTATCGCCTGCCATGGTCCAGGTCGGACGCCTTGGTACAGAGCCGGTACCGGATCACATGATATATCTCCAGGACATCAAATACGACCCACGGAACCATAACCAATGCTTCGAAATGATTAAATTACATTTTTTGGCATTTTGTGGCAATTAAACTGGAATTCCGTTAGTCGTGCATGTATTATCGCCTGCCATGGTCCAGACCGGACGCCTTGGTACGGAGCCGGTTCTGGATCTCATTATATTAGTCTAGGACATCAAATACGACCCAAGGAACCATAACAACCACTTCGAAATGATCAAGTTATATTTTTTTGCATTTTATGGTAATTAAATTGGAATTCCGTTAGTCGTGCATGTATTATCGCCTGCCATGGTCCAGGCCGGACGCCTTGGTACGGAGCCGGTACCGGATCACATGATATTTGTCTGGGATATCAAATATGAACCAAGGAAACTTAACCAACGCTTCGAAATAATCAAGTTACATTTTTGGCCTTTTATGGCAATTAAACTGGAATTCCACCAGTCGTACCTGTATTATCGCCTGCCATGGTCTAGGCCGAATGCCTTGGTATGGAGCTGGCACCGGGTCGCATGATATTTGTCCGGGACATTAAATATAACCCAAGGAACCATAACCAATGCTTCGAAATGATCAAGTTACATTTTTTGGCATTTTATGGCAATTAAACTGGAATTCCGCCAGTTGTGCTTGTATTATCGCCTGCCTTGGTCCAGGCCGGACGCCTTGGTACGGAGTAGGTACCGGATCGTATGATATTTGTCTGGGACATTAAATACCATCCAAGGAACCATAACCAATGCTTCGAAATGATCAAGTTACATTTTTTGGCATTTTATGGCAAATAAATTTGAATTCCGCCAGTGGTGCCTGTATTATCGCCTGCCATGGTCCAGACCGGACTTCTTGGTACGGAGTTGGTACCGGATCACATGATATTTGTCCTGGACATCAAATACGTCCCAAGGAACCATAACCAACGCTTCGAAATGATCAAGTTACATTTTTTGGCATTTTATGGCAATTAAACTGGAATTCAGCCAGTCGTGCCCGTATTATCGCCTGCCATGGTCCAGGCCGGGGGCCTCGGTACGGAGCCAGTACCGGATCACGTGATATTTTTTTGGGATATTAAATATGACCCAAGGAACCATAACAAACGCTTCGAAATGATCAAGTTACATTTTTTGGAATTTTATGGCAATTAAACTAGAATTTCGCCAGTCGTGCCTGTATTATCGCCTGCCATGGTCCAGGCCGGACGCCTTGGTACGGAGCCGATACCAGATATCATGATATTTTTTCGGGACATCAAATACGATCCAAGGAACCATAACCAACGCTTTGAAATCATCAAGTTACATTTTTTGGCATTTTATGGCAATTAAACTGGAATTCCGCCAGTCGTGCGTTTATTATCGCCTGCCATGGCCCAGGCCGGACGCCTTGGTACGGAGCCGGTACCAGATCTCATGATTTTTTTTTGGGACATCAAATACGACCCAAGGAACTATAACCAACGCTTCGAAATGATCAAGTGACATTTTTGGCATTTTATGGCAATTAAATCTGAATTCAGTCAGTCGTGCATGTATTATCGCCTACCATGGTCCAGGACGGACGCTTTGGTACGGAGCCGGTACCGGATCACATGATATTTGTCCGGGACATCAAATAAGACCCAAGGAACCATAACAAACGCTTCGAAATGATGAAGTTACATTTTTTTGCACTTTATGGCAATTAAACTTGAATTGTGCTAGTCGTGCATGTATTAGCGCCTATCATGGTCCAGGCCGGACGCCTTGGTACGGAGCCGGTACCGGATCGCATGATATTTCTTCGGGAGATTAAATACTACCCAAGGAACCATAACCAAAATTTCGAAATGATCAAGTTACATTTTTTGGAATTTTATGGCAATTAAATTGGAATTCCGCCAGTCATGCCTGCATTATCGCCTGCCATGGTCCAGGCCAGAGGCCTTGGTACGGAGCCGGTACCGGATCACATGATATTTTTTCAGGACATCAAATACGACCCAAGGAACCAGAACCAACGCTTCGAAATGATCAAGTTACATTTTTTGGAATTTTATGGCAATTAAACTAGAATTCCGCCAGTCGTGCCTATATTTTCGCCTGCCATGGTCCAGATCGGACGCCTTGGTATGGAGCCGGTACCGGATGTCATGATATTTTTTCGGGAGATCAAATACGATCCAAGGAACCATAACCAACGCTTCGAAATGATCAAGTTACATTTTTTGGCATTTTATGGCAATTAAACTGGAATTCTGCCAGTCATGCCTTTATTATCGCCTGCCATGGCCCAGGCCGGACGCCTTGGTACGGAGCCGGTACCGGATCTCATGATTTTTTTCCGGGACATCAAATACGACCCGAGGAACTATAACCAACGCTTCGAAATGATCAAGTTACATTTTTGGAATTTAATGGCAATTAAATTTGAATTCCATTAGTCGTGCATGTATTATCGCCGGACGCTTTGGTATGGGGCCAGTACCGGATCACATGATATTTGCCCGGCATATCACATATGACCCAAGGAACCATAACCAACGCTTCAAAATGAGCAAGTTACATGTTTTGGCATTTTATGGTAATTAAACTGGAATTACGCTAGTCGTGTCTCTATTATCGCCTGCCATGGTCCAGGGCGGACGCCTTGGTACAGAGCCGGTACCGAATCGCCTGATATTTCTCCAGGACATCAAATACGACCCACGGAACCATAACCAGTGCTTCGAAATGATTAAATTACATTTTTTGGCATTTTATGGCAATTAAACTGGAATTCCGTTAATCGTGCATGTATTATCGCCTGCCATGGTCCAGGCCGGACGCCTTGGTACGGAGCCGGTACCGGATCACATGACATTTGTCTGGGATATTAAATATGACCTAAGGAACCATAACCAACGCTTCGAAATAACCAAGTTACATTTTTGTCCTTTTATGGCAATTAAACTGGAATTCCGCTAGTTGTGCCTGTATTATCTCCTGCCTTGGTCCAGGCCGGACGACTTGGTATGGAGTAGGTACCGGATCGCATGATATTTGTCTAGGACATTAAATACGACCCAAGGAACCATAACCAATGCTTCGAAATGATCAAGTTACATTTTTTGGAATTTTATGGCAATTAAATTTGAATTCCGCCAGTGGTTCCTGTATTATCGCCTGCCATGGTCCAGGCCGGACGCCTTGGTACGGAGCCGGTACCGGATCACATAACATTTGTCTGGGATATCAAATATGACCCAAGGAACCATAACCAACGCTTTGAAATTATCAAGTTACATTTTTGGCCTTTTATGGCAATTAAACTGGAATTCCACAAGTCGTGCGTGTATTATCGCCTGCCATGGTCCAGGCCGGACGCCTTGGTATGGAGCCGGTACCGGATCACGTGATATTTCTCCGGGACATTAAATATAACCCAAGGAACCATAAGCAATGCTTCGAAATGATCAAGTTACATTTTTTGGCATTTTATGGCAATTAAACTGGAATTGCGCCAGTTGTGCCTGGATTATCGCCTGCCATGGTCCAGGCCGGATGCCTTGGTACGGAGCAGGTACCGGATCGCATGATATTTGTCTGGGACATTAAATACGACCCAAGGTGCCATAACCAATGCTTCAAAATGATCAAGTTACATTTTTTGGCATTTTATGGCAATTAAATTTGAATTCCGCCAGTGGTGCCTGTATTATTGCCTGCCATGGTCCAGGCCGGACTCCTTGGTACGGAGCTGGTACCGGGTCACATGATATTTGTCCTGGACATCAAATACGTCCCGAGGAACCATAACCAACGCTTCGAAATGATCAAGTTACATTTTTTGGCATTTTATGGCAATTAAACTAGAATTCGGCAAGTCGTGCTCGTATTATCACCTGCCATGGTCCAGGCCGGAGGCCTCGGTACGGAGCCGGTACCGGATCACGTGATATTTTTTTGGGATATTAAATACGACCCAAGGAACCATAAAAAACACTTCGAAATGATCAAATTACATTTTTTGGAATTTTATGTCAATTAAACTAGAATTCCGCCAGTCGTGCCTGTATTATCGCCTGCCATGGTCCAGGCCGGACGCCTTGGTACGGAGCCGGTACCGGATCTCATGATATTTTTCCGGGACATCAAATACGACCCAAGGAACCATAACNAATTCCGCCAGTCGTGCCTTTGTTATCGCCTGCCATGGCCCAGGCCGGACGCCTTGGTACGGAGCCGGTACCGGATCTCATTATTTTTTTCCGGGACATCAAATACGACCCAAGGAACTATAACCAATGCTTCGAAATGATCAAGTTACATTTTTGGCATTTTATGGCAATTAAACTGGAATTCCGTTAGTCGTGCATGTATTATCGCCTGCCATGGTCCAGGCCGGACGCTTTGGTACGGAGTCAGTACTGGATCACATGATATTTTTCCGGGACATCAAATAAGACCCAAGGAACCATAACAAATGCTTCGAAATGATGAAGTTACATTTTTTTGCACTTTATGGCAATTAAACTTGAATTGTGCTAGTCGTGCCTGTATTAGCGCCTATCATGGTCCAGGCCGAACGCCTTGGTACGGAGCCGGTACCGAATCACATGATATTTCTCCGGGAGATTAAATACGACCCAAGGAACCATAACCAAAACTTCGAAATGATCAAGTTACATTTTTTGGAATTTTATGGCAATTAAATTGGAATTCCGCCAGTCATGCCTGCATTATCGCCTGCCATGGTCCAGGCCAGAGGACTTGGTACGGAGCCGGTACCGGATATCATGATATTTTTACGGGACATCGAATACAATCCAAGGAACCATAACCAACGCTTCGAAATGATCAAGTTACATTTTTTGGCATTTTATGGCAATTAAATTGGAATTCCGCCAGTCGTGCCTTTATTATCGCCTGCCATGGCCCAGGCCGGACGCCTTGGTACGGAGCCGGTACCGGATCTCATAATTTTTTTTTTAGGACATCAAATACGACCCAAGGAACTATAACCAACGCTTCGAAATGATCAAGTTACATTTTTGGCATTTTATGGCAATTAAATTGGAATTCCGTTAGTCAAGCATGTATTATCGCTTGCCATGGTGCAGGCCGGACGATTTGGTATGGAGCCAGTACCGGATCACATGATATTTGTCCGGGATATCACATATGACCCAAGGAACCATAACCAACGCTTCGAAATGAGCAAGTTACATGTTTTGGCATTTTATGGTAATTAAACTGGAATTTCGGCAGTCGTGCCTATATTATTGCCTGCCATGGTCCAGGACGGACGCCTTGGTACGGAGCTGGTACCGGGTCACATGATATTTGTCCTGGACATCAAATACGTCCCGAGGAACCATAACCAACGCTTCTAAATGATCAAGTTACATTTTTTGGCATTTTATGGAAATAAAACTGGAATTCCGCCAGCCGTGCCTGTATTATTTCCTGCAATAGTCAAGACCGGATGATTGGTACGGAGCCGATACCGAATCACATAATATTTCTCCGGGACATCAAATACAACCCAAGGAACCATAACAAATGCTTCGAAATTATCAAGTTACATTTTTTGGAATTTTATGGCAATTAAACTAGAATTCCGCCAGTCGTGCATGTATTATCGCCTGCCATGGTCCAGGCCAGACGCCTTGGTACGGAGCCGGTACCGGATCTCATGATTTTTTTCTGGGACATCAAATACGACCCAAGGAACTATAAGCAACGCTTCGAAATGATCAAGTTACATTTTTAGCATTTTATGGCAATTAAATGGGAATTCCGTTAGTCGTGCATGTATTATCGCCTGCCATGGTCCAGGCCAGACGCCTTGGTACGGAGCCGGTACCGGATCTCATGATTTTTTTCTGGGACATCAAATACGACCCAAGGAACTATAAGCAACGCTTCGAAATGATCAAGTTACATTTTTAGCATTTTATGGCAATTAAATTGGAATTCCGTTAGTCGTGCATGTATTATCGCCTGCCAAGGTCCAGGCCGGACGCTTTGGTATGGAGCCAGTACCGGATCATATGATATTTGTCCGGGATATCACATATGACCCAAGGAACCATAACCAACGCTTCGAAATAAGCAAGTTACATGTTTTGGCATTTTATGGTAATTAAACTGGAATTTTGCCAGTCGTGCCTGTATTATGGCCTGCCATGGTCCAGGACGGACGCCTTGGTACGGAGCCGGTACCGGATCTCATGATATTTGTCCGGCACATCAAATATGATCCACAGAACCATAACCAACACTTTGAAATGATCAAGTTGCATTTTTTGGCATTTTATGGCAATTAAACTGGAACTCCGACAATCGTGCTTGTATTCTCGTCTGCCATGGTCCAAGCCCAACGGCTAGGAACGGAGCCAGTATCGGTCGCATGATATTTGTCCGGGATGTTAAATATGACCCAATAAACCATCACCAACGCTTCGAAATGATCAAGTTACATTTATTGGAATTTTATGGCAATTAAATTGGAATTCCGCCAATCATGCCTGCATTATCGCCTACTATGGTCCAGGACGGACGCCTTGGTACGGAGCCGGTACCGGATCGCATGATATTTTTTCAGGACATCAAATACGACACAAGGAACCAGAACCAACGCTTTGAAATGATCAAGTTACATTTTTTTGAATTTTATGGCAATTAAACTAGAATTCCGCCAGTCGTGCCTGTATTATCGCCTGCCATGGTCCAGGCTGGACGCCTTGGTACGGAGCCGGTACCGGATATCATGATATTTTTCCGGAACATCAAATACGATCCAAGAAACCATAACCAATGCTTCGAAATGAGCAAGTTACATGTTTTGGCATTTTATGGTAATTAAACTCGAATTTCGTTAGTCGTGCATGTATTATCGCCTGCCATGGTCCAGGCCGGACGCCTTGGTACGGAGCCGGTACCGGATCACATGATATTTTTCCGGGATATGAAATATGACCCAAGGAACCATAACCAACGCTTCGAAATAATCAAGTTACATTTTTTGGCCTTTATGGCAATTAAACTGGAATGCCACCAGTCGTGCCTGTATTATCGCCTGCCATGGTCTAGGCCGGAGGCCTTGGTACGGAGTCGGTACCGGATCGCATGATATTTGACCGGGACATCAAATACGACCCAAGGAACAATAACCAACACTTCGGAATGATCAAGTTAAATTTTTTGGCATTTTATGTCAATTAAACTAGAATTCCGCTAGTCGTGCATGTATTATCGCCTGCCATAGTCCGGGTCGGACGCCTTGGTACAAAGCCGGTATCGGATCACATGATATTTGTTCGGGACATCAAATACGACCCAAGGAACCATAACCAACGCTTTGAAATGATCAAGTGATGTTTTTGGCATTTTATGGAAATTAAACTGGAATTCTGCCAGTCGTGCCCGTATTATCGCCTGCCATGGTCCAGGCCAGAGGCCTTAGTACGGAGCCGGTATCGGATCACATGATATTTTTTCGGGACATCAAATACAACCCAAGGAACTATAACAAACGTTTCGAAATGATCAAGTTACATTTTTTGGAATTTTATTTCAATTAAACTGGAATTTCGCAAGTCGTGCATGTATTATCGCCTGCCATAGTCCAGGCCGGATGCCTTGGTAAAAAGCCGGGACTAGACCGCATGATATTTGTTCAGGACATCAAATACGACCCAAGGAACCATAACCAACGCTTCCAAATGATCAAGTTACATTTTTTGGCATTTTATGGAAATTAAACTGGAATTCTGCAAGTCGTGCATGTATTATCGCCTGCCACGGTCCAGGCCGGATACCTTGGTATGAAGCCGGTACAAGATCACATGATATTTGTCCGGGACATCAAATACGACCCAAGGAACCATAGAGAACGCTTCGAAATGATCAAGTTACATTTTTTGATATTTTAGGGCAATTAAATTGGAATTCCGCAAGTCGTGCCTGTATTATCGCCTGCCATGGTCCAGGCCGGACGCCTTGGTATGGAACCGGTATCGGATAGCATTATATTTGTACGGGACATCAAATATGTCCCATGTAACCATAACCAACGCTTCGAAATGATCGAGTTATATTTTTTAGAATTTTATGGTAATTAAATTGGAATTCCGCCAGTCATGCCTGCATTATCGCCTGTCATGGTCCAGGCCGGATGCCTTGGTACGGAGCCGGTACCGGATCGCATGATATTTTTTCAGGACATAAAATACGACCCAAGGAACCAGAACCAATGCTTCGAAATGATCAAGTTACATTTTTTGGAATCTTATGGCAATTAAACTAAAATTCCGCCAGTCGTGCCTGTATTATCGCCTGCCATGGTCCAGGCCGGACGCCTTGGTACGGAGCCAGTACCGGATATCATGATATTTTTCCAGGATATCAAATACGATGCAAGGAACCATAACCAACGCTTCGAAATGATCAAGTTACAATTTTTGGCATTTTATCGCAATTAAACTGGAATTCCTCCAGTCGTGCCTTTATTATCGCCTGCCATGGCCCAGGCCGGACGCCTTGGTACGGAGCCGGTACCGGATCTCATGATATTTGTCCGGCACATCAAATACGACCCACAGAACCATAACCAACACTTTAAAATGATCAAGTTACATTTTTGGCCTTTTATGGCAATTAAACTGGAACTCCGACAATCGTGCCTGTATTATCGTTTGCCATGGTCCAGGCCGAACGGCTAGGTACGGAGCCAATACCGGTCGTATGATATTTTTCCGGGATATTAAATATGACCCAATGAACCATCACCAACACTTCGAAATGATCAAGTTATATTTTTTGACATTTTATGGCAATTAAACTGGAATTACGCCAGTCGTGCCTCTATTACCGCCTACCATGGTCCAGGCCCGACGCCTTGGTACAAACCTGGTTTTGGATTGCATGATGTTTCTCCAGGACATCAAATACGTCCCACAGAACCATAACCAACGCTTCAAAATGATTAAATTACATTTTTTGGCATTTTATGGCAATTAAACTGGAATTCCGTTAATCGTGCATGTATTATCGCCTGCCATGGTCCAGACTGGACGCCTTGTACGGAGCCGGTACCGGATCTCATTATATTTTTTTAGGACATTAAATACGACCTAAGGAACCATAACAACCACTTCGAAATGATCAAGTTACATTTTTTGGCATTTTATGGCAATTAAACTGGAATTCCGTTAATCGTGCATGTATTATCGCCTGCCATGGTCCAGGCCGGACGCCTTGGTACGGAGCCGGTACCGGATCACATGATATTTGTCTGAGATATCAAATATGACCCAAGGAACCATAACCAATGCTTCGAAATAATTAAGTTACATTTTTTGGCCTTTATGGCAACTAAACTGGAATTCCACCAGTCGTGCATGTATTATCGCCTGCCATGGTCCAGGCCGGACGCCTTGGTACGGAGCCAATACCGGATCTCATGATATTTGTCCGGCACATCAAATACGACCCACAGAACCATAACCAACACTTTGAAATGATCAAGTTACATTTTTTGGCATTTTATGGAAATTAAACTGGAACTCCGACAATCGTGCCTGTATTATTGTTTGCCATGGTCCAGGCCGAACGGCTAGGTACGGAGCCAGTACCGGTCGCATGATATTTGTCCGGGATATTAAATATGACCCAATGAACCATCACCAAGGCTTCGAAATGATCAAGTTATATTTTTTGGCATTTTATGTCAATTAAACTGGAATTACGCCAGTCGTGCCTCTATTATCGCCTGCCATGGTCCAGGCCCGACGCCTTGGTACAGACCCGGTACTGGATTGCATGATGTTTCTTCAGGAAATCAAATACGGTCCACGGAACCATAACCAATGCTTCGAAATGATTAAATTACATTTTTTGGCATTTTATGGCAATTAAACTGGAATTCCGTTAATCGTGCATGTATTATCGCCTGCCATGGTCCAGACCGGACGCCTTGTACGGAGCCGGTACCGGATCTCATTATATTTGTCTAGGATATTAAATACGACCTAAGGAACCATAACAACCACTTCGAAATGATCAAGTTACATTTTTTGGCATTTTATGGTAATTAAATTGGAATTCCGTTAGTCGTGCATGTATTATCGCCTGCCATGGTCCAGGCCGGACGCCTTGGTACGGAGCCGGTACCGGATCACATGATGTTTGTCTGGGATATCAAATACGTCCCAAGGAACCATAACCAACTCTTCGAAATGATCAAGTTACATTTTTTTGCATTTTATGGCAATTAAACTGGAATTCCGCCAGTCGTGCCCGTATTATCGCCTGCCATGGTCCAGGCCGGAGGCCTCGGTACGGAACCAGTACCGGATCACGTGATATTTTTCCGGTATATTAAATACAACCCAAGGAACCACAACAAATGCTTCGAAATTATGAAGTTACATTTTTTGGCACTTTATGGAAATTAAACTTGAATTGTGCTAGTCGTGCCTGTATTAGCGCCTACCATGGTCCAGGCCGGACGCCTTGGTAAGGAGCCGGTACCGGATCGCATGATATTTCTCCGGGAGATTAAATACGACCCAAGGAACCATAACCAACACTTCGAAATGGTCAAGTTACATATTTTGGAATTTTATGGCAATTAAATAGGAATTCCGCAGTCATGCCTGAATTATCGCGTGCCATGGTCCAGGCTAGAGGCCTTGGTGCGGAGCCGGTACCGGATCGCATGATATTTTTTCAGGACATAAAATACGAGCCAAGGAACCATAACCAACGCTTCGAAATGACCAAGTTACATTTTTGGCATTTTATGGCAATTAAATTGGAATTTTGCTAGCCGTGCTCGTTATATCGCCTGCCATGGTCTAGGCCGGAGGCCTTGGTACGGAGTCGGTACCGGATCACATGATATTTTACCGGGACATCAAATACGACCCAAGGAAAAATAACCAACACTTCGAAATGATCAAGTTACATTTTTTGGCATTTTATGTTAATAAAACTAGAATTCCGCAAGTCGTGCATGTATTATCGCCTGCCATAGTCCAGGCCGGACGCCTTGGTACAAAGCCAGTACCGGATCACATGATATTTGTTCGGGACATCAAATACAACCCAAGGAACCATAAACAACGCTTCGAAATGATCAAGTTATGTTTTTGGAAGTTTATGGCAATTAAACTGGAATTCCGCCAGTCGTGCCCGTATTATCGCCTGCCATGGTCCAGGCCGGAGGCCTTAGTACGGAGCCGGTATCGGTCACATGATATTTTTCCGGGACATCAAATACAACCCAAGGAACTATATCCAACGCTTCGAAATGATCAAGTTACATTTTTTGGAATTTTATTTCAATTAAACTGGAATTCCGCAAGTCGTGCATGTATTATCGCCTGCCATAGTCCAGGCCGGACACCTTGGTAAAAAGTCGGTACTAGATCGCATGATATTTGTTCAGGACATCAAATACGACCCAAGGAACCATAACCAACGCTTCGAAATGATCAAGTTACATTTTTTGGCATTTTATAGAAATTAAACTGGAATTCCGCCAGTCGTGCATGTATTATCGTCTGCCATGGTCCAGGCCGGACGCATTGGTACAGAGCCGGTACCAGATCGCATGATATTTGTCCGGGACATCAAATAAGACCCAAGGAACCATAACCAACTTTTCGAAATGATTAAGTTACATTTTTTGGCATTTTATGGCAATTAAATTGGAATTCCACCAGTCCTGCATGTATTATCGTTTGCCATGGTCCAAGCCGGAAGCCTTAGTACGGAGCCGGTACCAGATCATTTGATATTTGTTCGGGACATCAAATACTACCCAAGGAACTATAACCAACACTTCGAAATGATCAAGTTACATTTTAGGCATTTTATGGCAATTAAACTGGAATTCCGCCAGTCGTGCTTGTATTAGCGCCTGCTATAGTCCAGGCCGGACGCCTTGGTATGAAGCCGATACTGGATCGCATGATATTTTTCCGGGACATCAAATACGACCCAAGAAACAATAACCAAAGCTTCAAAATGATCAAGTTACATTTTGGCATTTTATGGTAATTAAACTGGAATTCCGCCAGTCAGGCCTGTATCATCGCCTGCCATGGTCCAGGCCGGACGCCTTGGTACGGAGCCGTTACTGGATCGCATGACATTTTTCGGGAAATCAAATACGACCCAAGGAACCATAACCAACGCTTCGAAATGTTAAAGTTACATTTTCTGGTATTTTATGGAAATTAAACTGGAATTTCGCCAGTCGTTATTATCGCCTCCAATGGTCCTGGCCGGACGCCTTCGTACGGAGCCGGTACCGGATCACATGATATTTGTATATGACATCTAATACAACTCAAGGAACCATAACCAATGCTTCGAAATGATCAAGTTAAATTATTTGGCATTTTATGGCAATTAAACTAGAATTCCGCCAGTCGTGCCTCTATTTACGCCTGCCATGGTCCCAGCCGGAAGCCTTGGTACGGAGCCGGTTTCGGATCGCATGATTTTTGTCCGAGACATCAAATACGACCCGAGGAACCATAAATAACGCTTCGAAATGATCAAGTTACATTTTTCGGCATTTTATGCCAATTAACCTGGAATTCTGCCAGTCGTGCCTGTATTATCGCCTGCCGTGGTCCAGGTCAGACGCCTTGGTACTGAGCCGGTACCAGATCGCATGATATTTGTACGGGACATCAAATACGACCCAAGGAACTATAACAAACGCTTCGAAATGATCAAGTAACTTTTTTTAGCATTTTATGGCAATTAAACTGGAATTCCGCTAGTCCTGCCTGTATTATCGCTTGCCATGGTCCAGGCCGGACGCCTTGGTACGGTGCCGGTACCGGATCACATGATATTAGTCCGGGACAGCAAATACGACCCCAGGAACCATCACCAATGATTCGAAATGATCAAGTTACATTTTTTGGCATTTTATGGCAATTAAATGTGAATTCCGCCCGTCTTGCATGTATTATCGCCTACCATGGTCCAAGCCGGATGCCTTGGTAGGGAGCCTGTACCAGAACGCATGATATTGTTTCGGGACATCAAATACTACCCAAGGAACTATAACCAACACTTTGAAATAATCATGTTACATTTTTTGGCATTTTATAGCAATTAAACTGGAATCTCGCCAGTCGTGCCTGTATTATCGCCTGCCATGGTCCAGGCCGGACGCCTTGGTACGAAGCTGGTACCGGATTGCATGATATTTTTCCGGGACATCAAATACGACCCAAGGAACTATAACCAATACTTCGAAATGATCAAGTTACATTTTTTGGCATTTTATGGCAATTAAACTGGAATTCCACCATACGTGCATGTATTATCGCCTGCCATGGTCCAGGCCGAACACCTTGGTACGGAGCCGGTACCGGATCGCATGATATTTGTCCGGGACATCAAATACGACCCAAGGAACCATAACTAATGCTTATAAATGATCAAGTTACATCGTTTGGCATTTTGTGGCAATTAAACTGGAAAACCGTCAATCATGCTTCTATTATCGCCTGCCTTGGTCCAGGCTGGACGCCTTGGTACAGAGCTGGTACCGAATCGCATGATATTTGTCCGGGACATCAAATAAAACCCAAGGAACCATAATCAACGCTTTGAAATGATTAAGTTACATTTTTTGGCATTTTATGGCAATTAAACTGGAATTCCGCCAGTCGTGCCTGTATTATCGCCTGCCAAGGTCCAGGCCGGACCCCTTATTACGTAGCCGGTACCGGATCGCATGATATTTGTCCGCGACATCAAATACGACCATAGGATCCATAACCAACGCTTAGATATAATCACGTTACACTTTTTGGCATTTTATGGCAATTAAAATGGAATCCCGCCAGTCGTGCATATATTATCGCCTACCATGGTCCAGATCAGACGCCTTGGTACAAAGCCGATACCGAATCTCATGATATTATTCCGAGACATCAAATACGACCCAAGGAACTATAAGCAACGCTTCGAAATGATCAAGTTACATTTTTTTTGTATTTTATGGCAATTAAACTGGAATTCTGCCAGTCGTGCCATTATTATCGCCTGCCATGGTCCAGGCCGGATGCCTTGGTACGGAGGCGGTACAGTATCTCATGATATTTGTCTGCGAAATCAAATTAGACCCAAGGAACCATAACCAACCCTTCAAAATTACCAAGTTACATTTTTAGGCATTTTATGGCAATTAAACTTGAATTCCGCCAGTCGTGCCTGTATTATCACATGCCATGGTCCAGGCAGGACGCCTTGGTACGGAGCCGGTACCAGATCGTATTATATTTGACTAGGACATTAAATACGACACAAGGAACCATAACTAACGCTTCGAAATGATCAAGTTATATTTTTTAGCATTTTATGGCAATTAAAGTGGAATTCCGCCAGTCGTGCCTGTATTATCGCCTGCCATGGTCCAGGTCGGACGCCTTGGTATAGAGCATATACCGGATCGCATGATATTTTTCCGAGACATCAAATATGACCCAAGGAACCATAACCAACGCTTAGAAATGATCAAGATATTTTTTTTGGCATTTTATGGCCATGAAACTGGAATTCTGCCGATCGTGCCTATATTATCGCCTGCCATGGTCCAGGTCGGACGCCTTGGTATAGAGCATATACCGGATCGCATGATATTTTTCCGAGACATCAAATATGACCCAAGGAACCATAACCAACGCTTAGAAATGATCAAGATATTTTTTTTGGCATTTTATGGCCATGAAACTGGAATTCTGCCGATCGTGCCTATATTATCGCCTGCCATGGTCCAGGCCGGACGCCTTGGTACGATGCCAGTACCAGATCGCATGATATTTGTCCGCGACATCAAATAAGACCCAAGGAACCATAACCAACACTTCGAAATGATCAAATTAGATTTTTTGGCATTTTATGGCAATTAAACTGGAATTCTGCCAGTCGTGCCTGAAGTATCGCCTGCCATGGTCCAGACCGGACGCTCTGGTACGGAGCCGGTACCGGATCTCATGATATTTGTCTGAGATATCAAATACGACCCAAGGAACCATAACCAACGCTTTGAAATGATCAAGTTAAATTTTTTGGCATTTTATGGAAATTAAACTGGAATTCTGTCAATCGTGCCTGTATTATCGCCATCCATGATCCATGCCAGGCGCCTTGGTACGGAGCCGGTACAGGATCGCATGATATTTGTCCTGGACATCAAATACGACCCAAGGAATCACAACCAACGCTTTGAAATAATGAAGTTACATTTTTTGGCATTTTATGGCAATTAAATTGGAATTCCGCAAATCGTGGCTGAAGTATCGCTTGCCATGGTCCAGGCTGGACGCTTTTGTACGGAATCGGTACCGAATCGCATGATATTTGTCCGGGACATCAAATACGACCCAAGGAACCATAACCAATGCTTCGAAATGATTAAGTTACATTGTTTGGCATTTTATGGAAATTAAACTGGAATTCTGCTAGTCATGCTTGTATTATCGCCTGCCATGTTCCAGGCCGGACGCCTTGGTACGGAGCCGGTACCGGATCACATGATATTTGTCCAGGACATCAAATACGACCTTAGGAACCATAAACAATGCTTCAAAATGATCAAGTCACATTTTTTGGCATTTTATGGCAATGAAACTGGAATTTCGCCAGTCGTGCCTGTATTATCGCCTGCCATGGTCCAGGCCGGACGCCTTGGTATAGGGCCGATACCGGATCTCGTGATCTTTTTATAGGACATGAAATACGACCCAAGGAACCATAAACAACTCTTAGAAATGATCAATTTACATTTTTTAGCATTTTATGGCAATTAAACTGGAATTCCGCCAGTTGTGCTTGTATTATCGCCTACAATGGTCCAGGCCAGATGCCTTGGTACGGAGCCGGTACCGGATCGCAAGATATTTCTCTAGGACATCAAATACGACCCAAGGAACCATAACCAATGCTTTGAAATTATCACTTTACATTTTTTGGAATTTTATGGCAATTAAACTGGAATTCCGCCA
Source organism: Nicotiana paniculata (assembly GCA_005239505.1). Taxonomy (NCBI): domain Eukaryota; kingdom Viridiplantae; phylum Streptophyta; class Magnoliopsida; order Solanales; family Solanaceae; genus Nicotiana; species Nicotiana paniculata. Next base: position 19,766 of record ML311308.1, read on the forward strand.
GTCGTGCTTATATTATCGCCTGCCATGGTCCACGCCAGACGCCTTGGTACGGAGCCGGTACCGGATCGCAAGATATTTCTCTAGGACATCAAATACGACCCAAGGAACCATAACCAACGCTTCGAAATGATCAAGTTACAATTTTTGACATTTTATGGCAATTAAATTGGAATTCCGCCAGTCGTGCCTGTATTATCGCCTGCCATGGTCGAGGCCGGACGCTTTAGTACGGAGCCGGTATCGGATCGCATGATATTAGTCCGGGACAGTAAATACGACCCAAATAACCATAACCAATGCTTCGAAATGATCAAGTTACATCTTTTTGAATTTTATGGCAATTAAACTGGAATTCCGACAGTCCTGCATGTATTATCGCCTGCCATGGTCCAGGCCTGACGCCTTGGTACGGAGCCGATACCGGATCGTATGATATTTGTCCGAGACATCAAATACTACCCAAGGAACTATAACCAACACTTTGAAATGATCAGGTTACATTTTTTGGCATTTTATAGCAATTAAATTGGAATTCCGCCAGTCGTGCCTGTATTATCGCCTGCCATGGTCCAAGCCGGACGCCTTGGTACAGAGTCAATACCGGATCGCATAATATTTTTCCAGTAAATCAATATGACCTAAGGAACAATAACCAATACTTCGAAATGATCAATTTTATGGAAATTAAACTGGAATTCCGCCAGTCGTGCCTGTATTATCGCCTGCCATGGTCCAGGCCGGACGCCTTAGTACGTAGTCGGTACCAGATCGCATGATATTTGTCTTGGACATCAAATACGACCCAATGAACCCTAACCAACGCTTTGAAATGATCACGTTACATTTTTTTATGCATTTTATGGCAATTAAACTGGAACTTCGCCAGTCGTACCTGTATTATCGCCTGCCATGGTCCCGGCCGGACGCCTTGGTACGGAGCCGGTACCGGATCGCATGATATTTGTCAGGGATATCAAATACGATCCAAGGAACCATAATAATGCTTTGAAATGATCAAGTTACATTTTTTGGCATTTTATGGCAATTAAACTGGAATTCCGCTGGTGGTGCCTGTATTATCGCTTACCATGGTCCAGGCCAGATGCCTTGGTACGGAGCCAGTACCGGATCGCATGATATTTTTGCGGGACATCAAATACGACCTAAGGAACCATAAACAACGCTTCGAAATGTTAAAGTTACATTTTTTGGTATTTTATGGCAATTAAGCTCGAATTCCGCCAGTCGTGCGTGTATTATCGCCTACTGTGGTCCAGGACGGATGCCTTGGTACGTAGTCGGTATCGAATAGCATGATGTTTGTCCGGGACATCAAATACAACCCAAAGAACCGTAACCTATGCTTCAAAATGATCACGTTACTTCTTTTTTTTGCATTTTATGGGAGTTAAACTGGAATTCAGCCAGTCGTGCCCGTATTATCGCCTGCCATAGTCCAGGCCGGACGCCTTGGTACGGAGCCGGTACCGGATCGCATGATATTTTTCGAGGACATCAAATACGACCCAAGGAACCATAACTAATGCTTTGAAATAATCAATTTATATTTTTTGGCATTTTATCGCAATTACTCTGGAATTCCGCCAGTCGTGCTTGTATTATCGCCTGCCATGGTCCAGTCCGAACGCCTTGGTACGAAAGCGGTACCAGATCTCATGATATTTGGCCAGGACATAAAATACGACCAAAGGAAACATAACCAACTCTTCAAAATTATCAAGTTAAATGTTTTGGCATTTTATGGCAATTAAACTGGAATTCCGCCAATCGTGCATGTATTATCGCCTGCCATAGTCCAGGTCGGACGCCTTGGTACGGAGCCGGTACCAGATCACATGATATTTGTCCGGGACATCAAATACGATTCAAGGAACCATAACCAACGCTTCGAAATGATCAATTTACATTTTTTGGCATTTTATCGCAATTAAACTGGAATTCGCTAGTCGTACCTGTATTATCGCCAGCCATGGTCCAGTCCGGACGCCTTGGTACGGAACCGGTACCGGATCTCATAATATATGGCCAGGACATCAAATATGACCAAAGGATCCATAACCAACTCTTCGAAATTATCAAGTTAAATTTTTTGGCATCTTATGGCAATTAAACTTGAATTCTGCCAGGTGTGCCTATATTATCGCCTGCCATGGTCCAGGCCGGACGCCATAGTATGTACCGGATTGCATGATATTTGTCCGCGACATCAGATACGACCCAAGGATCCATAACCAACGCTTCGATATAATCACGTTACACTTTTTGGCATTTTATGGCAATTAAACTGGAATTCCGCCAGTCGTGCATGTATTACCGCCTACCATGGTCCAAGTCGGACGCCTTGGTACAAAGCCGATATCGAATCACATGATATTATTCTGAGACATCAAATACAACCCAAGGAACCATAACCAATGCTTCACAATGATCAAGTTACATTTTTTGGTATTTTATGGCAATTAAACTAGAATTCTGCCAGTTGTGCCTGTATTATCGCCTGCCATGGTCCAGGACGGATGCCTTGGTACGGAGGCGGTACCGGATCTCATGATATTTGTTTGGGACGTCAAATAAGACCCAACGAACCATAACCAACCCTTCAAAATTACCAAGTTCCATTTTTAGGCATTTTATGGCAATTAAACTTGAATTCCGCCAGTCGTGCCTGTATTATCCCCTGCCATGGTCCACGCAGAACGCCTTGGTACGGAGCCGGTACCAGATCATATAATATTATTCTAGGAGAATAAATACGACACAAGTAACCATAGCTAACGCTTCGAAATGATCAAGTTACATTTTTTAGCATTTTATGGCAATTAAACTGGAATTTCGTCAGTCGTGCCTGTATTATCGTCTGCCATGGTCCAGGCCGGACACCTTGGTATAGGGCCGGTACCGGATCGCATGATATTTTTCCGGGACATCAAATACGACCCAAGGAACCGTAACCAATGCTTAGAAATGATCAAGATACATTTTTTGGCATTGTATGGCAATTATACTGGAATTCCTCCAATCGTGCCAGAAGTATCGGCTGCCATGGTACAGGGTGGACGCTCTGGTTCGGAGCCGGTACCGGATCTCATGATATTTGTCCGAGATATCAAATTCAACCCAAGGAACCATAACCAACGCTTTGAATTGATCAAGTTAAACTTTTTGGCATTTTATGGAAATTAAACTGGAATTCTGTCAATCGTGCCTGTATTATCGCCTGCCATGATCCATGCCGGACACCTTGGTACGGAGCTGGTATAGGATCGCATGATATTCATCCGGGACATCAAATACGACCCAAGGAACGATAACCAACGCTTTGAAATGATGAAGTTACATTTTTTGGCATTTTATGGCAATTAAATTGGAATACCGCCAATCGTGCCTGAAGTATCGCTTGCCATGGTCCAGGCTAGACGCTTTGGTACGGAACCGGTACCGGATCGCATGATATTTGTCCGGGACATCAAATACGACCCAAGGAACGATAACCAACGCTTTGAAATGATGAAGTTACATTTTTTGGCATTTTATGGCAATTAAATTGGAATACCGCCAATCGTGCCTGAAGTATCGCTTGCCATGGTCCAGGCTAGACGCTTTGGTACGGAACCGGTACCGGATCGCATGATATTTGTCCGGGACATCAAATACGACCCAAGGAACGATAACCAACGCTTTGAAATGATGAAGTTACATTTTTTGGCATTTTATGGCAATTAAATTGGAATACCGCCAATCGTGCCTGAAGTATCGCTTGCCATGGTCCAGGCTAGACGCTTTGGTACGGAACCGGTACCGGATCGCATGATATTTGTCCGGGACATCAAATATGACCCAAGGAACCATAACCAACGCTTCGAAATGATTAAGTTACATTTTTTGGCATTTTATGGAAATTAAACAGCAATTCTGCTAGTCGTGCGTGTATTATCGCCTGCTATGTTCCAGGCCGGACGCCTTGGCACGAAGCCGGTACCGGATCACATGATATTTGTTTGGGACATCAAATAGGACCTTAGGAACCATAACCAATGCTTCAAATGATCAAGTTACATTTTTTTGCATTTTATGGCAATGAAACTGGAATTCCGTCAGTCGTGGCTGTATTATCGCCTGCCATGGTCCAGGCCGGTTTCGGATCGCATGATATTTGTCCGGGACATCAAATACGACCCAAGGAACCATAACTAATGCTTCGAAATGATCAAGTTACATTATTTGGCATTTTATGGCAATTAACCTGGAATTCTGCCAGTCGTGCCTGTATTATCACCTGCCATGGTCCAGGTCGGACGCTTTGGTACTAAGCCGGTATCGGATCGCATGATATTTGTACGGATCATCAAATACGACCCAAGGAACTATAATCAACGCTTCGAAATGATCAAATTACATTATTTGGCATTTTATGGCAATTAAACTGGAATTCCGCCAGTCGTGCCTGTATTATCGCCTGCCATGGTCCAGGGCAGACACCTTGGTATAGAGCCGATACCGAATCTCGTTATATTTGTCTAGGACATAAAATACAACCCAAGGAACCATAACCAATGCTTAGAAATGATCAATTTACATTTTTGGCATTTTATGGCAATTAAACTGGAATTCCGTCAGTCGTGCCTGTATTATCGCCTACAATGCTCCAGGCCAGATGCCTTGGTACGGAGCCGGTACTGGATCGCATGATATTTCTCCGGGACATCAAATACGACCCAAGCAACCATAACTAATGCTGAAAAATGATCAAGTTACAATTTTTAGCATTTTATGGCAATTTAACTGGAATTCCGCCAGTCGTGCTTGTATTATCGCCAGCCATGGTCCAGGTCGGGCGCCTTGGTACGACGTCGGTACCGGATTATATGATATTTTTTCGGGACATCAAATACGACCCAAGGAACCATAACCAACATCTCAAAATGATCACGTTACATTTTTTGGCATTTTATGGCAATTAAACTGGAATTGCGCAAGTCGTGCCTGTATTATCGCCTGCCATGGTCCAGGCCGGACTCCTTAGTACGGAGCCATTACGAGATCGCATGATATTTGTCCGAGACATCAAATACGACCCAAGGAACCATAACCAACATTTCAAAATGATCACGTAGCATTTTTTGGAATTTTATGGCAATTAAACTGGAATTGTGCAAGTCGTGCCTGTATTATCGCGTGCCATGGTCCAGGCCGGATGCCTTGGTATAGAGCCGATACCGGATCTCGTGATATTTGTCTAGGACATAAAATACGACTCAAGGAACCATAACCAACGCTTCGAAATGATCAATTTACATTTTTTGGCATTTTATGGCAATTAAATTGGAATTCCGCCAGTCGTGCCTGTATTATCGCGTACAATGGTCCAGGCCAGACGCCTTGGTATGGAGCCGGTTCCGGATCGCATGATATTTCTCCGGGACATCAAATACGGCCCAAGGAACCATAACCAATGCTTCGAAATGATCAAGTTACAATATTTGGCATTTTATGGCAATTAAATTGGAATTCCGCCAGTCGTGCCTGTATTATCGCGTACAATGGTCCAGGCCAGACGCCTTGGTATGGAGCCGGTTCCGGATCGCATGATATTTCTCCGGGACATCAAATACGGCCCAAGGAACCATAACCAATGCTTCGAAATGATGAAGTTACAATTTTTAGCATTTTATGTCAATTAAACTGGAATTGCGCCAGTCGTGCCTGTGTTATCACCTGCCATGGTCCAGGCCAGACGCCTTGGTACGGAGCCGATACCGGACCGCATGATATTTCTCTAGGACATCAAATACGACCCAAGGAACCGAAACCAACACTTTGAAATGATCAAGTTACAATATTTGGCATTTTATGGCAATTAAACTAGAATTCCGCCAGTCGTGCTTGTATTACCGCTTGCCATGGTCTATGCCGGAAGCCTTGTTACGGAGCCGATACGTGATTGCATGATATTAGTCCGGGACAAAAAATACGAGCCAAAGAAACATAATAATTGCTTCGAAATGATCAAGTTACATTTTTTTGCATTTTATGGCAATTAAACTGGAATTCCGCCAATCGTGCCTGTATTATCGCCTGCCATGGTCCAGCCTGACGCCTTGGTGCGAGCCGATACCGGATCCCATGATATTTGTACGGGACATCAAATAAGACCCAAAGAACCATAACCAACGTTTCAAAATGATCAAGTTACATTTTTTGGCATTTTATGGCAATTAAATTGGAATTCCGCCAGTCCTGCATGTATTATCGCCTGCCATGGTCCAAGCCGGAAGCCTTGGTACGGAGACAGTACCAGATCACATGATACTTTTTCGGGACATCAAATACTACCCAAGGAACTATAGCCAACACTTCGAAATGATCAAGTTACATTTTTAGGCATTTTATGGCAATTAAAGTGGAATTCCGCCAGTCGTGCCTGTATTATCACCTGCCATAGTCCAGGCCGGACGCCTTGGTACGAAGCCGGTACTAGATCGCATGATATTTGTCCAGGACATCAAATACGACCCAAGAAACAATAACCAACGCTTCAAAATGATCAAGTTACATTTTTGGCATTTTATGGCAATTAAATTGGAATTACGCTAGTCAGGCCTGTATTATCGCCTGCCATGTTCCAGGCCGGACGCCTTGGTACGGAGCTGTTACCAGATCGCATGATATTTTTTCCGGAAATCAAATACGACCCAAGGAACCATAACCAACGCTTAGAAATGATCAAGTTACATTTTTTGGCATTTTCTGGCAATTAAACAGGAATTCCGCCAGTCGTGCAAGTTTTATCGCCTGCCATGGTCCAGGTCGGACACTTTGGTACGGAGCCGATACCGGATCGCATGATATTTTTTTGGGACATCAAATACTACCCAAGGAACCATAACTAACGCTTCGAAATGTTCAAGTTACATTTTTTGGCATTTTATGGTAATTAAACTGGAATTTCGCCAGTCGTTATTATCGCCTCCTATGGTCCTGGCCGGACGCTTTCGTACGGAGCCGGTACCGGATCGCATGATATTCGTCCGGGACATCTAATACGACCCAAGGAACCATAACCAATGCTTCGAAATGATCAAGTTACGTTTTTTTGCATTTTATGGCAATTAAACTGGAATTCCGCCAGTCGTGCTTGTATTTACGCCTGCCATGGTCCCGGCCGGACGCCTTGGTACGAAGCCGGTTTCGGATCGCATGATATTTGTTCGGGACATCAAATACGACCCAAGGAACCATAACTAACGCTTCGAAATGATCAAGTTACATTATTTGGCATTTTATGGCAATTAAACTGGAATTCCGCCAGTCGTGCCTGTATTATCGCCTGCCATGGTCCAGGTCGGACGCCTTGGTACTAAGCCGGTACCGGATTGCATGATATTTGTACGGATCATCAAATACGACCCAAGGAACTATAATCAACACTTCGAAATGATCAAGTTACATTATTTGGCATTTTATGGCAATTAAACTGGAATTCCGCCAGTCGTGCCTGTATTATCGCCTGCCATGGTCCAGGCCGGACGCCTTGGTACGGAGCCGGTGTTGGATCGCATGCTATTAGTCCGGGACAGCAAATACGACCCAAGGAACTATCACCAATGCTTTGAAATGATAAAGTTACATTTTATGGCAATTAAACTGGAATTTCGCAAGTCGTGCCTTTATTATCGCCTGCCATGGTCCAGGCCAAACGCCTTGGTACAGAGCCGCTACCGGATCGTATGATATTTTTCCGGGACATCAAATACGACTCAAGGAACGATAACCAACGCTTCGAAATGATCAAGATACATTTTTTGGCATTTTATGGCAATTAAATGTGAATTCCGCCCGTCCTGCATGTATTATCGCCTGCCATGGTCCAAGCTGGACGCCTTGGTAGGGAGCCGGTACCAGATCGCATGATATTTGTTCGGGATATCAAATACTACCCAATGAACTATAACCAACACTTTAAAATGATCATGTTATATTTTTTGGCATTTTATAGCAAATAAACTGGAATTCCGCCAGTCGTGCCTGTATTATCGCCTGCCATGGTCCACGTCGGACGCCTTGGTACGAAGTCGGTACTGTATTGCATGATGTTTTTCCAGGACATCAAATACGACCCAAGGAACAATAACGAACGCTTCAAAAATGATCAAGTTACATTTTTGGCATTTTATGGCAATTAAACTGAAATTCCACCAATCAGGCTTGTATTATCGCCTACCATGGTCCAGGCCGGACGCCTTGGTACGGAGCCTTTACCGGATCGCATGATATTTTTCCAGGAAATCAAATATGACCCAAGGAACCATAACCAATGCTTTGAAATGATCAAGTTACATTTTTTTGCATTTTCTGGCAATTAAACAGGAATTCCGCCAGTCGTGCATGTTTTATCGCCTACAATGGTCCAGGTCGGACGCCTTGGTACGGAGCTGGTACCGGATTGCATGATATTTTTCCGGGACATCAATACAACCCAAGGAACCATAACTAACACTTCAAAATGATCAAGTTACATTTCTTCGCATTTTATGGCAATTAAACTGGAATTTCGCCAGTCGTTATTATTGCCTCCTCTGGTCTTGGCCGGACACCTTCATACGGAGCTGGTACCGGATCGCATGATATTTTTCCGGGACACCTAATACGACCCAACGAACCATAACCAGTGCTTAGAAATTCTCAAGTTACATTTTATGGCAATTTATGGCAATTGAACTGGAATTCCGCCAGTCGTGCCTCTATTTACGCCTGCCATAGTCCCGCCCGGACGCCTTGGTACGGATCCGATTTCGGATCGTATGATATTTGTCCGGGAAATCAAATACGACCCAAGGAACCATAACTAACGCTTAGAAATGATCAAGTTACATTTTTTGGCATTTTATGGCAATTAAATTGGAATTTCACCAGTCGTACCTGTATTATCGCCTGTCGTGGTCTATGCCGGACGCCTTGGTATGTAATCGGTATCGGATCACATGATATTTTTTTGGGACATCAAACACGACCCAAGGAACCATAACCAACACGTCGAAATGATCACGTTATATTTTTTTTTGCATTTTATGGCAGTTAAACTGGAATTCCACCAGTCGTGCCTGTATTATCGCCTGCCATGGTCCAGGCCGGACGCCTTGGTACGGAGCTCGTACCGGATTGCATAATACTTTTCCAGTAAATCAAAGACGACCTAAGGGAACCATAACCAATACTTCGAAATGATCAATTTACATTTTTGGCATGTTCTGGCAATAAAATAGGAATTCCGCTAATCGTGCCTTTATTATCATCTGCCATGGTCCAGGCGGGACGCCTTGGTACGGAGCCGGAAGCGGATCACATTATATATGTTCAAGACATCAAATACAACCTAAGGAACCATATCTAACGCTTCGAAATGATCAAGTTTCATTTTATGGTATGTTATGGAAATTAAACTGGAATTTTGCTAGTCGTTTTTATCGCCTGCCATGGTCCAGGCTGGACGCCTTGGTACGGAGTCGGCACCGGATCGCATGATATTTGTCCGGGGCATCTAATACGACCCAAAGAACCATAACCAAAGTTTCGAAATGATCGAGTTACATTTTTTTGCATTTTATGGCAATTAAACTGGAATTCCGCCTGTCGTGCCTGTATTATCACCTGCCATGGTCCCAGTCGGATGCCATGGTACGGAGCCAGTACCGGATCGCATGATATTTTTTCGGGACATCAAATACAACCCAAGGAACCATAACGAACGCTTCGAAATGGTCACGTTACATTTTTTTTGCATTTTATGGCAATTAAACTGGAATTCCACCAGTCGTGCCTGTATTATCGCCTGCCATGGTCCCAGCCGGATGCCTTGGTACGGAGCCGGTACCGTATCGCATGATATATTTACGGGAAATCAAATACGACCCAAAGAACCATAACCAACACTTCTGAAATGATCAAGTCACATTTTTTGGCATTTTCTAGCGATTAAACAGGAATTCTGCCAGTCGTGCCTTTATTAGCGCCTACCATGGTCCAGGCCGGACGCCTTGGTACGGAGCCGGTACCGGATTGCATGATATTTGTCCGGGAAATCAAATACAACCCAAGGAACCATAATTAACACTTCGAAATGATCAAGTTACATTTTTGGCATTTTATTGCAATTAAAATGAAATTCCGCTAGTCGTGCTTGTATTACCGCATGCCATGGTCCAGGCCGGACGCCTTGGTATGGAGCCGGTACCGGATCACATAATATTTTTCCGGGACATCAAATACGACCCAAGGAACCATAACCAACGCTTCAAAATGATCACGTTACATTTTTTTTGCATTTTATGGCAATTAAACTGGAATTCCACCAGTCGTGCCTGTATTATCGCCTGCCATGGTCCCAGCCGGATGCCTTGTTACGGAGCCGGTACCGGATCGCATGATATATTTACGGGACATCAAATACGACCCAAAGAACCATAACCAACGCTTCTGAAATGATCAAGTTACATTTTTTGGCATTTTCTGGCGATTAAACAGGAATTCTGCTAGTCGTGCCTTTATTATCGCCTACCATGGTCCAGGCCGGACGCCTTGGTACGGAGCCAGTAACGGATTGCATGATATTTGTCCGGGACATCAAATATGACCCAAGGAACCATAATTAACGCTTTGAAATGATCAAGTTACAGTTTTGGCATTTTATGGCAATTAAACTGGAATTCCGCCAGTCGTGCCTATATTATCTCCTACCTTGGTCCAGGCCGGACACCTTGGTATGTAGCCGGTACCGGATCACATAATACTAGTCCGGGACATCAAATACTACCCAAGGAACCATCAACAACGCTTCGAAATGATCAATTTACATTTTTTTGGCATTTTATCACAATTAAACTGGCATTCCGCCAGTCGTGCCTGTATTATCGCCTGCCATAGTCCAGTCTGGTCGCCTTGGTACGGAACCGATATTGGATCTCATGATATTTGGCCAGGACATCAAATACGACCAAAGGAACCATAACAAACTCTTCAAAATTATCAAGTTAAATTTTTGGCATTTTATGGCAATTAAATTGGAATTCCGCCAGTCGTGCCTGTATTATCGCCTGCCAGGGTCCAGGCCAGACGCCTTGGTACGGAGCCGGTACCGGATCACATGATATTTTTACAGAACATCAAACACTACCCAAGGAACTATAACCAACGCTTCGAAATGATCAATTTACATTTTTTGGCATTTTATCGCAATTAAACTGGAATTCTGGCAGTCGTGCGTGTAGTATCGCCTGCCATGGTCCAAGCCGGACGCCTTGGTACGGAGACGGTACCGGATCACATGATATTTGTCCGGGACATCAAATACAACCCAAGGGACCATAAACAACGCTTCGAAATGATCAAGTTACATTTTTTGGAATTTTATGGCAATTAAACTCGAATTTCGCTAGTCGTGCCTGTATTATCGCCTGCCATGGTCGAGGCCGGACGCCTTGGTACGTAGCTGGTACCGGATCACATGATATTTATTCGGGACATCAAATACGACCCAAGGAACCATAACCAATGCTTCGAAATGATCACGTTACATTTAATTTGCATTTTATGGCAATTAAACTGGAATTCCGCTAGTCGTGCGTGTATTATCGCCTGCCATGGTCCCAGCCGGATGCCTTGGTACGGAGCCGGTACTGGATCGCATGATATTTGTCTCGGACATCAAATACAACCCAAGGAACCATAACTAACGCTTCAAAATGATCAAGTTACATTTTTTGGCATTTTATGACAATTAAACTGGATTTCCGCCAGTCGTGCCTGAATTATCGCCTGCCATGGTGCAGGCCGAACGCCTTGGTACAGATCCGGTACCGGATCGCATGATATTTGGCTGAGACATCAAATATGACTCAAAGAACCAAAACCAACGTTTCGAAATGATCAAGTTAAATTTTTTGGCATTTTATGGACATTGAAATGGAATTCCGTTAGTCGTGTTTGTATTATCGCCTGCAATGGTCCCGGCCGGATGCCTTGGTACAGAGCCGGTATCGGATCACATGATATTTGTCCGGGACATAGAATATGACCAGAGGAACCATAACTAACGCTTCAAAATGATCAAGTTACTTTTTTTGGCATTTTATGGAAATTAAACTGGAATTCCGCCAGTCATGCCTGTATTATCGCCTGCCATGGTCTAGGTCAGACGCCTTGGTACGGAGCCGGTACCGGATGGAATAATATTTGTCCGAGACATCAAATATGACACAAGGAACCATAACTAACTCTTCGAAATGATAAAGTTACATTTTTTGGCATTTTATGGCAATTAAACTGGAATTCCGCCAGTCGTGCCTATATTATCGCCTTCCATGGTCCAGGCTGGACGCCTTGGTACGGAGCCGGTACTGGATCGCATGATATTTGTCCGGGATATCAAATACAACCCAAATAACCATAACCAATGCTCTAAAATGATCAAGTTACATTTTTTGGCATTTTCTAGCGATTAAACAGGAATTCCGCCAGTCGTGCCCATATTATCGCCTGCCATGGTCCAGGACGCCTTGGTACGGAGCCGGTACCGGATAACATGATATTTTTCCGGGATACCAAATATGACCCAAGGAACCATAACTAACGCTTCGAAATGATCAAGTTACCTTTTTTGGCATTTTATGGCTATTAAACTGGAATTCCGCCAGTCGTGCCTGTATTATCGCCTGCCATGGTCCAGGACGGACGCCTTGGTACGAAGCCGGTATTGGATCACATGATATTTTTTGGGACATCCAATACGACCCAAGGAACCATAACCAACGCTTAGAAATGATCAAGTTACATTTTTTGGCATTTTCTGGCAATTAAACTGGAATTCTGCCAGCCGTGCCTGTATTATCGCCTGTCGTGGTCCAGGTCGGACGCCTTGGTACGGAGCCGGTATAGGATCGCATGAAATTTGTCCGGGACATCAAATACGACCTAAGGAACCATAACCAACGCTTCAAAATGATCACGTTACATTTGTTTTGCATTTTATGGTAATGAAACTGGAATTCCTCCAGTCGTGCCTGTATTATCGCCTGCCATGGTCCCGACCGGATGTTTTGGTACGGACCCGGTACTGAATCGCATGATATTTGTCCAGGACATTAAATACGACCCAAGGAACCATAACTAATGCTTCAAAATGATGAAGTTACATTTTTTGGAATTTTATGGAAATTAAACTTGAATTCCGCCAGTTGTACCTGTATTATCGCTTGCTATGGTCCAGGCCCGACGCCTTGGTACGGAGCTAGTAGCGGATAACATAATATTTTTTTGGGACATCAAATACTACCCAAGGAACCATAACCAATGCTTCGAAATAATCAAATTATATTTTTTGGTGTTTTCTTACAATTAAACTGGAATTCCACTAGTGGTGCCTATATTATCACTTCCCGTGGTCTAGGCCGGACACCTGGGTACGTAGTCGGTATTGAATCGCATGATATTTTTCCGGGACATCAAACACGAACCAAAGAACCATAACCAACGCTTCGAAATGATCACGTTACATTTTTTTGCATTTTATGGCAGTTAAACTGGAATTCCGCCAATCGTGCCTGTATTATCGCCTGCCATGGTCCAGGCTGGACGCCTTGGTACAAAGACCGTACTAGATCACATGATATTTGTCCGGGACATCAAATACGACCCAAGGAACCATAACCAACGCTTCGAAATGATCAAGTTAAATTTTTGGGCATTTTATGGAAATTAAACTGGAATTTCGCTAGTCGTGTTTGTATTATCACCTGCAATGGTCCCGGTCGGATGCCTTGGTACAGAGCCGGTATCGGATCACATGATATTTGTCCGGGACATCAAAGACGACCCAAGGAACCATAACCAACGCTTCGAAATGATCAAGTTAAATTTTTGGGCATTTTATGGAAATTAAACTGGAATTTCGCTAGTCGTGTTTGTATTATCACCTGCAATGGTCCCGGTCGGATGCCTTGGTACAGAGCCGGTATCGGATCACATGATATTTGTCCAGGACATCAAATATGACCCAAGGAACCATAACTAACGCTTCAAATTGATCAATTTAAATGTTTTGGCATTTTATGGCAATTAAACTAGAATTCTGCTAGTCATGCCTGTATTATTGCATGCCATGGTCCAGGTCGGACGCCTTGGTACGGAGCCGGTACCGGATGGCATGATATTTGTCCGAGACATCAAATATGACACAAGGAACCATAACTAACTCTTCGAAATGATAAAGTTACATTTTTTGGACTTTTATGGCAATTAAACTGGAATTCCGCCAGTCGTGCCTATATTATCGCCTTCCATGGTCCAGGCTGGACGCCTTGGTACGGAGCCGGTACTGGATCGCATGATATTTGTCCGGGGTATCAAATACAACCCAAAGAACTATAACCAATGCTCCAAAATGATCAAGTTACATTTTTTGGCATTTTCTAGCGATTAAACAGGAATTCCGCCAGTCGTGCCTATATTATCGCCTGCCATGGTCCAGGACGGCTTGGTACGGAGCCGGTACCGGATAACATGATATTTTTCCGGGATATCAAATATGACCCAAGGAACCATAACTAACGCTTCGAAATGATCAAGTTACCTTTTTGGCATTTTATGGCTATTAAACTGGAATTCCGCCAGTCGTGCCTGTATTATCGCCTGCCATGGTCCAGGCCGGACGCCTTGGTACGAAGCCGGTATTGGATCACATGATATTTTCTGGGACATCCAATACGACCCAAGGAACCATAACCAACGCTTAGAAATGATCAAGTTACATTTTTTGGCATTTTCTAGCGATTAAACAGGAATTCGGCCAGTCGTGCCTATATTATCGCCTGCCATGGTCCAGGCCGGACGCCTTGGTACGAAGCCGGTATTGGATCACATGATATTTTCTGGGACATCCAATACGACCCAAGGAACCATAACCAACGCTTCAAAATGATCACGTTACATTTGTTTTGCATTTTATGGTAATTAAACTGGAATTCCTCCAGTCGTGCCTGTATTATCGCCTTCCATGGTCCCGACCGGATGTTTTGGTACGGACCCGGTACTGAATCACATGATATTTGTCCGGGACATTAAATACGACCCAAGGAACCATAACTAATGCTTCAAAATGATAAAGTTACATTTTTTGGAATTTTATGGAAATTAAACTTGAATTCCGCCAGTTGTGCCTGTATTATCGCTTGCTATGGTCCAGGCCCGACGCCTTGGTACGGAGCTAGTAGCGGATAACATAATATTTTTTTGGGACATCAAATACTACCCAAGGAACCATAACCAATGCTTCGAAATAATCAAATTACATTTTTTGGTGTTTTCTGACAATTAAACTGGAATTCCACTAGTGGTGCCTATATTATCACTTCCCGTGGTCTAGGCCGGACGCCTGGGTACGTAGTCGGTATTGAATCGCATGATATTTTTCCGGGACATCAAACACATACCAAAGAACCATAACCAACGCTTCGAAATGATCACGTTACATTTTTTTGCATTTTATGGCAGTTAAACTGGAATTACGCCAATCGTGCCTGTATTATTGCCTGCCATGGTCCAGGCTGGACGCCTTGGTACAAAGACCGTACCAGATCACATGATATTTGTCCGGGACATCAAATACGACCCAAGGAACCATAACCAACGCTTAAAAATGATCAATTTACATTTTTTGGCATTTTCTCGCAATTAAACTGGAATTCCGCCAGTCGTGCCTATATTATCGCTTGCCATGGTCCAGGCCGGACGCCTTGGTACGGAGCTGGTACCGGATCGCATGATATTTGTCCGGGACATCAAATACGACCCAAAGAACCATAACCAACGCTTCGAAATGATCAAGTTAAATTTTTGGGCATTTTATGGAAATTAAACTGGAATTTCGCTAGTCGTGTTTGTATTATCACCTGCAATGGTCCCGGCCGGATACCTTGGTACAGAGCCGGTATCGGATCACATGATATTTGTCTAGGACATCAAATATGACCCAAGGAACCATAACTAACGCTTCAAAATGATCAAGTTAAATGTTTTGGCATTTTATGGCAATTAAACTAGAATTCCGCTAGTCATGCTTGTATTATTGCATGCCATGGTCCAGGTCGGACGCCTTGGTACGGAGCCGGTACCGGATGGCATGATATTTGTCCGAGACATCAAATATGACACAAGGAACCATAACTAACTCTTCGAAATGATAAAGTTACATTTTTTGGCATTTTATGGCAATTAAACTGGAATTCCGCCAGTCGTGCCTGTATTATCGCCTGCCATGGTCCAGGCCGGACGCCTTGGTACGGAGCCGTTATTCGATCGCATGATATTTTTTTGGGACATCAAATACAACCTAAAGAACCATAACTAACAGTTCGAAATGATCAAGTTACATTTTTTGGCATTTTCTAGCGATTAAACAGGAATTCCTCCAGTCGTGCCTGTATTATCGCCTGCCATGGTCCAGGACGCCTTGGTACGGGGCCGGTACCGGATAGCATGATATTTTTCTGGGATATCAAATACGACCCAAGGAACCATAACTAACGCTTAGAAATGATCAAGTTACATTTTTTGGCATTTTATGGTAATTAAACTGGAATTCCGCCAGTCGTGCCTGTATTATCGCCTGCCATGGTCCAGGTCGGACGCCTTGGTATGGTCCCGGTACTGGATCGCATAATATTTTTTCGAGACATCAAATACAACCCAAGGAACCATAACCAACGCTTCGAAATGATCAAGTTATATTTTTTGGCATTTTATGGAAATTAAACTGGAATTCCGCAAGTCGTGCCTGTATTATCGCCTGCCGTGGTTCAGGCCGGATGCCTTGGTATGTAGTTGGTACAGGATCGCATGATATTTGTCTGGGACATAAAATACGACCCAAGGAAACATAACCAACGCTTCGAAATGATCACGTTACATTTTTTTTTTTGCATTTTATGGTAATTAAACTGGAATTCCTCCAGTTGTGCATGTATTATCGCCAGACATGGTCCCGGCCGGATGCCTTGGTATGGAGCCAATTACTGGATTACATGATTTTTTTCGGGACATCAAATACGACCCAAGGAACCATAACTAACGCTTCAAAATGATAAAGTTACATTTTTTTGAATTTTATGGCAATTAAGCTGGAATTGCGCCAGTCGTGCCTGTATTATCGCCTGTTATGGTCTAGGCTAGATGCCTTGGTACGGAGCCAGTACTGGATCACATAATATTTTTTCGGGACATCAAATACTACCCAAGGAACCATAACCAACACTTCGAAACGATCAAATTATATTTTTTGGTATTTTCTGACAATTAAACTGGAATTCCACTAGTAGTGCCGATATTATCACCTCCCGTGGTCCAGACCGGACGCCTTGGTACGTAGTCGGTATTGAATAGCATGATATTTGTCCGGGACATCAAACACGATCCAAAGAACCATAACCAACGCTTCGAAATGATTACGTTACATTTTTTTGCATTTTATGGCAGTTAAACTGGAATTCCACCAATCGTGCCTGTATTATCGCCTGCCATGGTCCAGGCCGGACGCCTTGGTATAGAGACGGTACCGGATCGTATGATATTTGTCCGGGACATCAAGTACGACCCAAGGAACCATAACCAACGCTTAAAAATGATCAATTTACTCTTTTTTGGCATTTTATCGCAATTAAATTGGAATTTCGCCAGTCGTGCCTATATTATCGCCTGCCATGGTCCAGGCCGGATGCCTTGGTATGAACACGGTACCGGACCGCATGATATTTGTCCAGGACATCAAATACGACCCGAGGAACCATAACCAACTCTTCGAAATGACCAAGTTAAATTTTTTTGCATTTTATGGAAATTAACTGGAATTCCGCCAGTCGTGCCTGTATTATCGCCTGCCATGGTCCAGGCTGGACGCCTTGATATGGAGCCGGTACCGGATCACATGATATTTGTCCCGGGACATAAAATACGACCCAAGGAGCAATAACCAATGCTTCGAAATGATCAAGTTACATTGTTTGGCATTTTATGGCAATTAAACTGGAATTCCGCCAGTCGTGCCTGTATTATCGCCTGCCGTGGCCAAGGTCGGACGCCTTTTTTTCCCTTGGTACGTATCCGGTACCGGATCGCAAGATATTTGTACGGGACATCAAACACGACCCAAGGAACCATAACCAACTCTTCGAAATGATCATGATACATTTTTTTTGCATTTTATGGAAATTAAACTTGAATTCCTCCAGCCGTGCGTGTATTATCGCCCTCCATGGTCCCGGCTGGATGCCTTGGTAGGGAGCCGGTACCGGATCTCATGATATTTGTCCAGGACATAAAATACGACCCAAGGAACCATAACTAACTCTTCAAAATGATCAAGTTACATTTTTTGGCACTTTATGGCAATTAGACTGGAATTCTTCCAGTTGTGCTTGTATTATCGCCTCCCGTGGTCCAGGCCGGACACCTTGGTATGTAGTCGGTATCGGATCACATGATATTTGTTCAGGACATCAAACACGACCCAAAAAACCATAACCAACGCATCGAAATGATCAAGTTACATTTTTTGTCATTGTAAGGCAAGTAAACTGGAGTTACGCCAGTCGTGCCTGTATTATCGCTTGACATGGTCCAGGCCGGACGCCATGGTACGGAGCCGGCACCAGATCGCATGAAATTATTCCGGGACATCAAGTACGACCTAAGGAACCATAACCAATGCTTCGAAATGATCAAGTTACATTTTTTGGCATTTTATGGCAATTAAACTGCGTGCCAGTATTATCGCCTGCCGTGGTCCAGGTCGGACGCCTTTTTTTCCTTGGTATGTAGCCGGTACCGGATCGCATAATATTTGTACGGGACATAAAATATGACCCAAGGAACCATAACCAACGCTTCAAAATGATCATGTTACATTTTTTTTGCATTTTATGGCAATTAAACTGGAATTCCTCCAGTCGTGCCTGTATTATCGCCTGCCATGGTCTCGGCCGGATGCCTTGGTACGGAGCCGGTACTGGATCGCATGATATTTCTTCGGGACATAAAATACGACCCAAGGAACCATAACTAACTCTTCAAAATGATCAAGTTACATTTTTTGGCACTTTATGGCAATTAGACTGGAATTCTGCCAGTTGTGCTTGTATTATCGCCTCCCGTGGTCCAGGCCGGACGCCTTGGTACGTAGTCGGTATCGGATCGCATGATATTTTTTCAGGACATCAAAAACGACCCAAAAAACCATAACCAATGCTTCGAAATGATCACGTTACATTTTTTTTGCATTTTCTGGCTGTTAAACAGGAATTCTGCCAGTCGTGCCTGTATTATCGCCTGCCATGGTCCCGACCGGACGCCTTGGTACGGAGCAGGTACCGAATCACATGATATTTTTCCAGGACATCATATATGACCCAAGAAACCATAACTAATGCTTCGAAATGATCAAGTTACATTTTTTGGAATTTTAAGGCAATTAAACTGGAATTCCGCCAGTCGTGCCTGTATTATCACCTCCCATAGTCCAGGTCGGACACCTTGGTAAGGGGCAGGTACCGGATTGCATGATATTTGTCCGGGACATCAAATACGACCCAAAGAACCATAACCAACGCATCGAAATGATCACGTTAGATTTTTTGCATTTTATGGCAGTTAAATTGGAATCCCGCCAGTCGTGCAGGTATTATCGCCTTCCATGGTCCACGCCGGATGCCTTGGTACGGAGCCAGTACCTGATCGCATAATATTTTTTTTGGACAGCAAATACTACCCAAGGAACCATAACCAATGCTTCGAAATGATCGAGTTACTTTTTTGGCATTTTCTAGCAATTAAACTGGAATTTCGCCAGTCGTGCTTGTATTATCGCCTCTCGTGGTCCAGGCCAGACGCCTTGGTACGGAGCCGTTACCAGATCGCATGATATTTGTCCGAGACATCAAATACAAGCCAAGGAACCATAACCAACGTTTCAAAATGATCAAGTTACATTTTTTGGCATTTTATGGCAATTAAATGTGAATTCCGCCCGTCCTGCATGTATTATCGCCTGCCATGGTCCAAGCCGGACGCCTTGGTAGGGAGCCGGTACCAGATCGCATGATATTTGTTCGGGACATCAAATACAACCCAAGTAACTATAACCTACACTTCGAAATGATCATGTTACATTTTTTGGCATTTTATAGCAATTAAACCGGAATTCCGCCAGTCGTGCCTGTATTATCGCCTGCCATGGTCCAGGCCGGACTCTTTAGTACGGAGCCATTACCAGATCGCATGATATTTGTCCGAGACATCAAATACAACCCAAGGAACCATAACCAACGTTTCAAAATGATCACGTTACATTTTTTGGCATTTTATGGCAATTAAACTGGACTTGCGCAAGTCGTACCTGTATTATCGCCTGCAATGGTCCAGGCCGGACGCCTTGGTATAGAACCGATACCGGATCTCTTGATCTTTGTCTAGTACATAAAATACGACCCAAGGAACAATAAACAACGCTTCTAAATGATCAATTTACATTTTTTTGTATTTTATGGCAATTAAACTGGAATTCTGCCAGTTGTGCCTCTATTATTGCCTACAATGGTCCAGGCCAGACGCCTTGGTAAGGAGCCGGTACCGGATCGCATGATATTTCTTCGAGACATCAAATACGACCGAGGGAACCATAACCAATGCTTCGAAATGATCAAGTTACAATTTTTAGCATTTTATAGAAATTAAACTGGAATTCCGCCAGTCGTGCCTGTATTATTGCCTGCCATGGTCCAGGCTTGACGCCTTGGTACGGAGCGGATACCGGATCGCATGATATTTCTCTAGGACATCAAATACGACCCAAGGAACCATAACCAACGCTTCGAAATAATCAAGTTACAATTTTTTGCATTTTATGGCAATTAAACTAGAATTCCGCCAGTCGTGCCTGTATTATCGCCTGCAATGGTCTAGGCCGGATGCCTTGGTACGGAGCCGGTACCGGATTGCATGATATTAGTCCGGGACAGTAAATACGACCCAAAGAACCATAACCAATGCTTCGAAATGATCAAGTTACATCTTTTGGCATTTTATGGCAATTAAACTGGAATTCCGCCAGTCGTGCATGTATTATCGCCTGCCATGGTCCAGGCTTGACGCCTTGGTACGGAGCGGATACCGGATCGCATGATATTTTTTCGGGACATCAAATAAGACCCAAGGAACCATAAACAACTTTTCGAAATGATTAAGTTACATTTTTTGGCATTTTTTGGCAATTAAATTGGAATTCCACCAGTCCTGCATGTATTATTGTCTGCCATGGTCCAAGCCGGAAGCCTTAGTACGGAGCCGGTACTAGATCATTTGATATTTGTTCGGACATCAAATACTATCCAAGGAACTATAACCAACACTTCGAAATGATCAAGTTGCATTTTAGGCATTTTATGGCAATTAAACTGGAATTCCGCCAGTCGTGCTTGTATTAGCGCCTGCTATAGTCCAGGCCGGACGCCTTGGTATGAAGCCGGTACTGGATCACATGATATTTGTCCGGGACATCAAATACGACCCAAGAAAAAATAACCAAAGCTTCAAAATGATCAAGTTACATTTTTGGCATTTTATGGTAATTAAACTGGAATTCCGCCACTCAGGCCTGTATCATCGCCTGCCATGGTCCAGGCCGGACGCCTTGGTACGGAGCCGTTACTGGATCGCATGACATTTTTTGGGAAATCAAATACGACCCAAGGAACCATAACCAACGCTTTGAAATGTTAAAGTTACATTTTCTGGCATTTTATTGAAATTAAACTGGAATTTCGCCAGTCGTTATTATCGCCTCCAATGGTACTGGCCGGACGCCTTCGTACGGAGCCGGTACCGGATCACATGATATTTGTCTAGGACATCTAATACGACTCAAGGAACCATAACCAATGCTTCGAAATGATCAAGTTAAATTTTTTGGCATTTTATGGCAATTAAACTGGAATTCCGCCAGTCGTGCCTCTATTTACGCCTGCCATGGTCCCAGCCGGAAGTCTTGGTACGGAGCCGATTTTGGATCGCATGATTTTTGTCCGAGACATCAAATACGACCCGAGGAACCATAAATAACGCTTCGAAATGATCAAGTTACATTTTTTGGCATTTTATGGCAATTAACCTGGAATTCTGCCAGTCGTGCCTGTATTATCGCCTGCCATGGTCCCAGCCGGAAGTCTTGGTACGGAGCCGCTTTTGGATCGCATGATTTTTGTCCGAGACATCAAATACGACCCGAGGAACCATAAATAACGCTTCGAAATGATCAAGTTACATTTTTTGGCATTTTATGGCAATTAACCTGGAATTCTGCCAGTCGTGCCTGTATTATCGCATGCCGTGGTCCAGGTCGGACGCCTTGGTACTGAGCCGGTACCGGACCGCATGATATTTGTACGGGACATCAAATACGACCCAAGGAACTATAACATACGCTTCGAAATGATCAAGTAACATTTTTTGGCATTTTATGGCAATTAAACTGGAATTCCGCCAGTCCTGCCTGTATTATCGCCTGCCATGGTCCACGCCGGACTCCTTGGTACGGTGCCGGTACCGGATCACATGATATTAGTCCGGGACAACAAATACGACCCCAGGAACCATCACCAATGATTCGAAATGATCAAGTTACATGTTTTGGCATTTTATGGCAATTAAATGTGAATTCCGCCCGTCTTGCATGTATTATCGCCTGCCATGGTCCAAGTCGGACGCCTTGGTAGGCAGCCTGTACCAGAACGCATGATATTGTTTCGGGACATGAAATACTACCCAAGGAACTATAACCAACACTTTGAAATGATCATGTTACATTTTTTGGCATTTTATAGCAATTAAACTGGAATTCCGCCAGTCGTGCCTGTATTATCGCCTGCCATGGTCCAGGCCGGACGCCTTGGTACGAAGTTGGTACCGGATTGCATGATATTTTTCCGGGACATCAAATACGACCCAAGGAACTATAACCAATACTTCGAAATGATCAAGTTACATTTTTTGGCATTTTATGGCAATTAAACTGGAATTCCACCATGCGTGCATGTATTATCGCCTGCCATGGTCCAGGCCGAACACCTTGGTACGGAGGCGGTACCGGATCGCATGATATTTGTCCGGGACATCAAATACGACACAAGGAACCATAACTAATGCTTATAAATGATCAAGTTACATTGTTTGGCATTTTATGGCAATTAAACTGGAAAACCGTCAATCATGCTTCTATTATCGCCTGCCTTGGTCCAGGCTGGACGCCTTGGTACAGAGCTGGTACCGAATCGCATGATATTTGTCCGGGACATCAAATACAACCCAAGGAACCATAATCAACGCTTTGAAATGATTATGTTACATTTTTTGGCATTTTATGGCAATTAAACTGGAATTCCGCCAGTCGTGCCTGTATTATCGCCTGCCAAGGTCCAGGCCGGACGCCTTATTATGTAGCCGGTACCGGATCGCATGATATTTGTCCGCGACATCAAATACTACCCTAGGATCCATAACCAATGCTTAGATATAATCACGTTACACTTTTTGGCATTTTATGGCAATTAAAATGGAATCCCGCTAGTCGTGCATATATTATCGCCTACCATGGTCCAGATCGGACGCCTTGGTACAAAGCCGATACCGAATCTCATGATATTATTCCGAGACATCAAATACGACCCAAGGAACCATAAGCAACGCTTCGAAATGATCAAGTTACATTTTTTTGTATTTTATGGCAATTAAACTGGAATTCTGCCAGTCGTGCCATTATTATCGCCTGCCATGGTCCAGGCCGGATGCCTTGGTACGGAGGCGGTACAGGATCTCATGATATTTGTCTGCGAAATCAAATAAGACCCAAGGAACCATAACCAACCCTTCAAAATTACCAAGTTACATTTTTAGGCATTTTATGGCAATTAAACTTGAATTCTGTCAGTCGTGCCTGTATTATCACATGCCATGGTCCAGGCAGGACGCCTTGGTACGGAGCCGGTACCAGATCGTATGATATTTGACTAGGACATTAAATACGACACAAGGAACCATAACTAACGCTTCGAAATGATCAAGTTATAATTTTTAGCATTTGATGGCAATTAAATTGGAATTCCGCCAGTCGTTCCTGTATTATCGCCTGCCATGGTCCAGGTCGGACGCCTTGGTATAGAGCCTGTACCGGATCGCATGATATTTTTCCGAGACATCAAATATGACCCAAGGAACCATAACTAACACTTAGAAATGATCAAGATATATTTTTTGGCATTTTATGGCCATGAAACTGGAATTCTGCCGATCGTGCCTATATTATCGCCTGCCATGGTCCAGGCCGGACGCCTTGGTACGATGCCAGTACCGGATCGCATGATATTTGTCCGCGACATCAAATAAGACCCAAGGAACCATAACCAACGCTTCGAAATGATCAAATTAGATTTTTTGGCATTTTATGGCAATTAAACTGGAATTCTGCCAGTCGTGCCTGAAGTATCGCCTGCCATGGTCCAGACCGGACGCTCTGGTACGGAGCCGGTACCGGATCTCATGATATTTGTCTAAGATATCAAATATGACCCAAGGAACCATAACCAACGCTTTGAAATGATCAAGTTAAATTTTTTGGCATTTTATGGAAATAAAACTGGAATTCTACCAATCGTGCCTGTATTATCGCCATCCATGATCCATGCCGGACGCCTTGGTACGGAGCCGGTACAGGATCGCATGATATTTGTCCTGGACATCAAATACGACCCAAGGAATCATAACCAACGCTTTGAAATAATGAAGTTACATTTTTTGGCATTTTATGGCAATTAAATTGGAATTCCGCCAATCGTGGCTGAAGTATCGCTTGCCATGGTCCAGGCTGGACGCTTTTGTACGGAATCGGTACCGAATCGCATGATATTTGTCTGGGACATCAAATACGACCCAAGGAACCATAACCAACATTTCAAAATGATCACGTTACATTTTTTGGCATTTTATGGCAATGAAACTGGAATTCCGCCAGTCGTGCCTGTATTATCGCCTGCCATGGTCTAGGCCGGACTCCTTAGTACGGAGCCGTTACCAAATCACATGATATTTGTCCGAGACATCAAATACGACCCAAGGAACCATAACCAACATTTCAAAATGATCACGTTACATTTTTTGGCATTTTATGGCAATTAAACTGGACTTGCGCAAGTCGTGCCTGTATTATCGCCTGCCATAGTCCAGGCCGGACGCCTTGGTATAGGGCCGATACCGGATCTCGTGATCTTTTTATAGGACATAAAATACGACCCAAGGAACCATAAACAACGCTTCGAAATTATCAATTTACATTTTTTAGCATTTTATGGCAATTAAACTGGAATTCCGCAAGTTGTGCTTGTATTATCGCCTACAATGGTCCAGGCCAGATTCCTTGGTACGGAGCCGGTACCGGATCGCATGATATTTCTCTGGGACATCAAATACGACCCAAGGAATCATAACCAATGCTTTGAAATGATCAAGTTACAATTTTGTTGCATTTTATGGCAATTAAAATGGAATTCCGCCAGTCGTGCCTGTATTATCGCCTGCCATGGTCCAGGCCGAGCGCCTTGGTACGGATTCGGTACCGAATCACATGATATTTTTCCGTGACATCAAATACGACCCAAGGAACCATAACCTATGCTTCGAAATTATCACTTTACATTTTTTGGAATTTTATGGCAATTGAACTGGAATTCCGCCAGTCGTGCTTATATTATCGCCTGCCATGGTCCAGGCCAGACGCCTTGGTACGGAGCCGGTACCGGATCGCATGATATTTCTCTAGGACATCAAATACGACCCAAGGAACCATAAAGAACACTTCGAAATTATCAAGTTACATTTTTTGGTATTTTATGGCAATTAAACTCGAATTCCGCCAGTCGTGCGTGTATTATCGCCTACCGTGGTCCAGGACGGACGCCTTGGTACGTAGTAGGTATCGAGTAGCATGATGTTTGTACGGGACATCAAATACAACCCAAAGAACCGTAACCTATGCTTCAAAATGATCACGTTACTTCTTTTTTTTGCATTTTATGGGAGTTAAACTGGAATTCAGCCAGTCGTGCCCGTATTATCGCCTGCCATAGTCCAGGCCGGACGCCTTGGTACGGAGCCGGTACCGGATCGCATAATATTTGTCCGGGACATCAAATACGACCCAAGGAATCATAACCAACGCTTTGAAATAAACAATTTATATTTTTTGGCATTTTATCGCAATTACTCTGGAATTCCGCCAGTCGTGCTTGTATTATCGCCTGCCATGGTCCAGTCCGGACACCTTGGTACGAAAGCGGTACCGGATCTCATGATATTTGGCCAGGACATAAAATACGACCAAAGGAACCATAACCAACTCTTCGAAATTATCAAGTTAATGTTTTGGCATTTTATGGCAATTAAACTGGAATTCCGCCAATCGTGCATGTATTATCGCCTGCCATAGTCCAAGTCGGACGCCTTGGTACGGAGCCGGTACCAGATCACATGATATTTGTCCGGGACATCAAATACGACTCAAGGAACCATAACCAACGCTTCGAAATGATCAATTTACATTTTTTGGCATTTTATCGCAATTAAACTGGAATTCGCTAGTCGTACCTGTATTATCGCCTGCCATGGTCCAGTCCGGACGCCTTGGTACGGAACCGGTACCGGATCTCATGATATTTGGCCAGGACATAAAATATGACCAAAGGAACCATAACCATCTCTTCGAAATTATCAAGTTAAATTTTTTGGCATCTTATGGCAATTAAACTTGAATTCCGCCAGGTGTGCCTATATTATCGCCTGCCATGGTCCAGGCCGGACGCCTTAGTATGTAGCCGGTACCGGATTGCATGATATTTGTCCGCGACATCAGATACGACCCAAGGATCCATAACCAACGCTTCGATATAATCGAGTTACACTTTTTGGCGTTTTATGGCAATTAAACTAGAATTCTGCCAGTTGTGCCTGTATTATCGCCTGCCATGGTCCAGAACGGATGCGTTGGTACGGAGGCGGTACCGGATCTCATGATATTTGTTTGGGACATCAAATAAGACCCAAGGAACCATAACCAACCCTTCAAAATTACCAAGTTCCATTTTTAGGCATTTTATGGCAATTAAACTTGAATACCGCCAGTCGTGCCTGTATTATCCCCTGCCATGGTCCACGCAGAACGCCTTGGTACGGAGCCGGTACCAGATCATATAATATTATTCTAGGAGATTAAATACGACACAAGTAACCATAGCTAACGCTTCGAAATGATCAAGTTATATTTTTTAGCATTTTATGGCAATTTAACTGGAATTCCGTCAGTCGTGCCTGTATTATCACCTGCCATGGTCCAGGCCGGACGCCTTGGTATAGGGCTGGTACCGGATCACATGATATTTTTCCGGGACATCAAATACGACCCAAGGAACCGTAACTAATGCTTAGAAATGATCAAGATACATTTTTTGGCATTGTATGGCAATTATACTGGAATTTCGCCAGTCGTGCCAGAAGTATCGCCTGCCATGGTACAGGGTGGACGCTCTGGTACGGAGCCGGTACCGGATCTCATGATATTTGTCCGAGATATCAAATTCGACCCAAGGAACCATAACCAACGCTTTGAATTGATCAAGTTAAACTTTTTGGCATTTTATGGAAATTAAACTGGAATTCTGTCAATCGTGCTTGTATTATCGCCTGCCATGATCCATGCCAGACTCCTTGGTACGGAGCTGGTACAGGATCGCATGATATTCGTCCGGGACATCAAATACGACCCAAGGAACCATAACCAACGCTTTGAAATGATGAAGTTACATTTTTTGGCATTTTATGGCAATTAAATTGGAATTCCGCCAATCGTGCCTGAAGTATCGCTTGCCATGGTCCAGGCTGGACGCTTTGGTATGGAACCGGTACTGGATCACATGATATTTTTCCGGGACATCAAATATGACCCAAGGAACCATAACCAACGCTTCGAAATGATTATGTTACATTTTTTGGCATTTTATGGAAATTAAACAGCAATTCTGCTAGTCGTTCGTGTATTATCGCCTGCTATGTTCCAGGCCGGACGCCTTGGCACGAAGCCGGTACCGGATCACATGATATTTGTTTGGGACATCAAATAGGACCTTAGGAACCATAACCAATGCTTCAAAATGATCAAGTTACATTTTTTTGCATTTTATGGCAATGAAACTGGAATTCCGTCCGTCGTGCCTGTATTATCACCTGCTATGGTCCAGGCCGGTTTCGGATCGCATGATATTTCTCCGGGACATCAAATACGATTCAAGGAACCATAACTAACGCTTCGAAATGATCAAGTTACATTATTTGGCATTTTATGGCAATTAACCTGGAATTCTGCCAGTCGTGCCTGTATTATCGCCTGCCATGGTCCAGGTCGGACGCCTTGGTACTAAGCCGGTACCGGATTGCATGATTTTTCTCCGGGACATCAAATACGACCCAAGCAACCATAACTAATGCTGCAAAAATGATCAAGTTACAATTTTTAGCATTTTATGGCAATTTAACTGGAATTCCGCTAGTCGTGCTTGTATTATCGCCAGCCAAGGTCCAGGCCGGGCGCCTTGGTACGACGTCGGTACTGGATTATATGATATTTTTTCGGGATATCAAATACGACCCAAGGAACCATAACCAACATTTCAAAATGATCACGTTACATTTTTTTGCATTTTATGGCAATTAAACTGGAATTGCGCAAGTCATGCCTGTATTATCGCGTGCCATGGTCCAGGCCGGATGCCTTGCTATAGAGCCGATACCGGATCTCGTGATATTTGTCTAGGACATAAAATACGACTCAAGGAACCATAACCAACGCTTCGAAATGATCAATTTACATTTTTTGGCATTTTATGGCAATTAAATTGGAATTCCGCCAGTCGTGCCTGTATTATCGCCTACAATGGTCCAGGCCAGACGCCTTGGTACGGAGCCGGTTCCGGATCGCATGATATTTTTCCGGGACATCAAATACAACCCAAGGAACCATAACCAATGCTTCGAAATGATCACGTTACAATTTTTAGCATTTTATGTCAATTAAACCGGAATTGCGCCAGTTGTGCCTGTGTTATCTCCTGCCATGGTCCAAGCCAGACGCCTTGGTACGGAGCCGATACCGGGCCACATGATATTTCTCTATGACATCAGATACGACCCAAGGAACCATAACCAACACTTTGAAATGATCAAGTTACAATATTTGGCATTTTATGGCAATTAAACTGGAATTCCGCCAGTCGTGCTTGTATTATCGCTTGCCATGGTCTATGCCGGAAGCCTTGGTACGGAGCCGGTACGTGATCGTATGATATTAGTCCGGGACAAAAAATACGAGCCAAAGAAACATAATAATTGCTTCGAAATGATCAAGTTACATTTTTTTTGCATTTTATGGCAATTAAACTGGAATTCCGCCAATCGTGCCTGTATTATCGCCTGCCATTGTCCAGCCTGACGCCTTGGTGCGGAGCCGATACTGGATCGCATGATATTTTTCCGGGACATCAAATAAGACCCAAAAAACCATAACCAACGTTTCAAAATGATCAAGTTACATTTTCTGGCATTTTATGGCAATTAAATTGGAATTCCGCCAGTCCTGCATGTATTATCGCCTGCCATGGTCCAAGCCGGAAGCCTTGGTACGGAGACAGTACCAGATCACATGATACTTGTTCGGGACATCAAATACTACCCAAGGAACTATAGCCAACACTTCGAAATGATCAAGTTACATTTTTAGGCATTTTATGGCAATTAAAGTGGAATTCCGCCAGTCGTGCCTGTATTATCGCCTGCCATAGTCCAGGCCGGACGCCTTGGTACGAAGCCGGTACTAGATCGCATGATATTTGTCCAGGACATCAAATACGACCCAAGAAACAATAACCAACGCTTCAAAATGATCAAGTTACATTTTTGGCATTTTATGGCAATTAAATTGGAATTACGCTAGTTAGGCCTGTATTATCGCTTGCCATGTTCCAGGCCGGACGCCTTGGTACGGAGCTGTTACCAGATCGCATGATATTTTTTCAGGAAATCAAATACGACCCAAGGAACCATAACCAACGCTTAGAAATGATCAAGTTACATTTTTTGGCATTTTCTTGCAATTAAACAGGAATTCCGCCAGTCGTGCAAGTTTTATCGCCTGCCATGGTCCAGGTCGGACACTTTGGTACGGAGCCGATACCGTATCGCATGATATTTTTTTGGGACATCAAATACTACCCAAGGAACCATAACTAACGCTTCGAAATGATCAAGTTACGTTTTTTTGCATTTTATGGCAATTAAACTGGAATTTAGCCAGTCGTTATTATCGCCTCCTATGGTCCTGGCCGGACGCTTTCGTACGGAGCCGGTACCGGATCGCATGATATTTGTTCGGGACATCTAATACGACCCACGGAACCATAACCAATGCTTCGAAATGATCAAGTTACGTTTTTTTGCATTTTATGGCAATTAACCTGGAATTCTGCCAGTCGTGCCTGTATTATCGCCTGCCATGGTCCAGGTCGGACGCCTTGGTACTAAGCCGGTACCGGATCGCATGATATTTGTACGGATCATCAAATACGACCCAAGGAACTATAATCAATGCTTCGAAATGATCAAGTTACATTATTTGGCATTTTATGGCAATTGTCGTGCCTGTATTATCGCCTGCCATGGTCCAGGCCGGATGCCTTGGTACGGAGCCGGTGCTGGATCGCATGCTATTAGTCTGGGATAGCAAATACGACCTAAGGAACTATCACCAATGCTTTGAAATGATAAAGTTACATTTTTTGGCATTTTATGGCAATTAAACTGGAATTCCGCAAGTCGTGCCTTTATTATCGCCTGCCATGGTCCAGGCCTAACGCCTTGGTACAGAGCCGGTACCGGATCGTATGATATTTTTTCGGGACATCAAATACGACCCAAGGAACGATAACCAACGCTTCAAAATGATCAAGTTACATTTTTGGCATTTTATGTTCCGCCCGTCCTGCATGTATTATCGCCTGCCATGGTCCAAGACGGACGCCTTGGTAGGGAGCCGGTACGAGATCGCATGATGTTTGTTCGGGATATCAAATACTACCCAATGAACTATAACCAACACTTTAAAATGATCATGTTATATTTTTTGGCATTTTATAGCAAATAAACTGGAATTCCGCCAGTCGTGCCTGTATTATCGCCTGCCATGGTCCACGTCGGACGCCTTGGTACGAAGTCGGTACTGTATCGCATGATGTTTTTCCAGGACATCAAATATGACCCAAGGAACAATAACGAATGCTTCAAAATGATCAAGTTACATTTTTGGCATTTTATGGCAATTAAACTGGAATTCCACCAGTCAGGCTTGTATTATCGCCTACCATGGTCCAGGCCGAACGCCTTGGTACGGAGCCTTTACCGGATCGCATGATATTTTTCCGGGAAATCAAATATGACCCAAGGAACCATAACTAACGCTTCAAAATGATCAAGTTACATTTTTTCGCATTTTATGGCAATTAAACTGGAATTTTGCCAGTTGTTATTATCGCCTCCTCTGGTCTTGGCCGGACACCTTCATACGGAGCTGGTACCGGATCACATGATATTTTTCCGGGACACCTAATACGACCCAAGGAACCATAACCAACGCTTCGAAATTCTCAAGTTACATTTTATGGCAATTTATGGAAATTGAACTGGAATTCCGCCAGTCGTGCCTCTATTTACGCCTGCCATAGTCCTGGCCGGACGCCTTGGTACGGAGCCAGTTTCGGATCGTATGATATCTGTCCGGGACATCAAATACGACCCAAGGAACCATAACTAACGCTTCAAAATGATCAAGTTACA
>ML311311.1:0-14189 GCA_005239505.1 Nicotiana paniculata
CACTTTAATTGGAAAAACTCCCATATCCAACCCTGTGTCGGAAAAAGGAGGTGTGACAGGACCTTCCCTTGACGACCCCTTATTTTTTGGAAGTGGCTTATGATTTCATGAATCATTATGGCGTTATCACTAGTTCTTCTACCCTTTAGGAAACTAGATTGATACGGGCCAATTAATTTATCAAGGAAGGACTTGATTCTATTCATAATTATTTTTGTGATGACTTTATATATGGTATTACAGAGACCGATGGGGCCAAAGTTGTTTAGATTATTAGCGTTGTGAAATTTAGGGATGAGACAGATATAGGTTGTAACGACCTGACCGGTCATTTTGAGATCCAGCGTGTCATTCAGTAGTTGAGAGTCATGAAAAACTTCATTTAGGGTATTGTGACTTGTGTGTATGGTCAGAGTTGAAATTCAGGAGGTTCGGAGTTAAATTGAAAGAAAAATTCTCATTTCAGAAGCCTTAAGTTGAAGAAATTGAGTAAGACTGGAATTTTGAGTAAACGACCTTAGAATCAGGATTTGAAGGTTCCAGCAGG
Organism: Nicotiana paniculata; assembly: GCA_005239505.1. NCBI lineage: Eukaryota > Viridiplantae > Streptophyta > Magnoliopsida > Solanales > Solanaceae > Nicotiana > Nicotiana paniculata. The sequence goes on from ML311311.1 coordinate 548, forward strand.
TTTGTATGATGATTTCGGACTTGGGCGTATGTCCGTATTAGGATTTGGATAACCCGGGAGTGTTTCGGTGTATATTGTGGAAGTCAGCATTTTTGAAGAAATTTCCTAAGTTTAGCTTGAAGCGCATTTCAATGATATTGATGTCCGTTTGGGATTTTGAGTCTGGGAATAGCTTCGTATGGTGATTCTGGAGTTGGGAGCGCGATAGGAAGTGAATTCGGATGTCCGAAAGTCATTTGGCTAAAGATAGAAATTTGAAGGTTTTTGAGAAGTTTGATCGAGAGTTTGACTTTTTGATATCGGGGTCGGATTCCAGTTCTGAAAGTTGGAGCAGGTCCGTAATATCGAATATGACTTGTGTGCAAAATTTGGGGTCAATTGGACATGATTTGATAGGTTTCGGTATCGGATGTAGAAAATTGAAATTTCGAAGTTCATAAAGCTTGAATTAGAGTGCGATTCTTGATTTCGACATTGGTTGATGTGATTTGAGGCCTCGAGCGAGTTCGTATTATATTTTGGGACATGTTGGTATAATTGGTTAAGGTCTTGAGGGCCTCGGGTGGATTTCGGAAGGTTAACGGAATGAATTTCGGACAAGAAAAAGAAGGGAAAATTGCAGAAAATTTCTGCTGCACTTTTGAACAGCAATTTATGCATCAAAGAGCTAACTTTGGAAGCATATATATAAGAATCTATAAGGAATATGAAAATTTTCAAAACATGAAAGTTGTTGATATTGAAGTCTAATTTTCAGAATATTAAACCATTTGTTATTTGGAGTTTTGTACATAACGTTATGACCGATTGAAGATGGATGGTGGAGCAGTTTCGCCAGAATTTTCTGATGCATGGAGCCGACTTTAGAAGCTCATATCTCGGGCTATATAACGCGTTATATGTGTACAACCTATCAAATTAAACATATTTAATTCTAGTTTTTAAATTTTCAAACTGTTTTTTATTTGGATATTTGTACAAGAAGTTACGGGTGTTTTAACAGAAGGTGTTCAACAAGGGATAATTTTAATAGGATGTACAACTTGCACAACACAAGTGCAAGATACAACTTGATGAAGCATGGGCAGATTCTTTAAATTTTGGCTATTTATTTCATTTTCTTTCATTTGGTTTGGATGATTTTGGAGAGCATTTCAAGGGGATTACATCAAGCATCAAAGGTAAGTTGTTTCTACTTATTTTCAAGTTAAATACAAGATTTATTACATAGATTTGATATGAGAAATTGGGAAAAATGTAGAGAAATTGCAAGGAAACCTAGAATTTGATGAAATTTGATTTTAGCCACGAATTGAGCATAAATATTGGAGTAAATTGTGTGATTGAACTAGTAAATCCTCGGGTAGAGATTATCTTCAAGAAATTTCGGAATCCGGGCACGTGGGCCCGGGGGCATTTTGGTCAGTTCACTGAGCGGAGTTGGGAAATTATATAATCTGAATTTTTAGAATATATTAGAGTATATTTTTATTGGTTTGTCATTGTTTGGTTAGTTTGGGGGCGTTGTGCATCCATTGGAGTCATCGGAAGGGCTTGGAAGCCGGTTATGGAGCTTCGGAGCGAGGTGAGTCTCCTTTCCAACCTTGTAAGAGGGAATTGTCCCCATAGGTATTCTGTGTTGCTATGTGTGCTTGTTGTGGGGACCACGTACGTACCATGTGACGAGAGTCCGTACGCGGCAACTATTATGCTGTGTCGGGTAGTCTAGGATTCACAAGCATGCTATATGTGTTCTATCTGTGCTTTGGACATACTATGAGTTATATGTTACTGTTGAATCGATAAAAAAAAAGTGAAACATTATGATTTGAGCCCCAGTTGATATATTCATGGCGCTGGCATAGTTCCATTGAGTTCACAGTTATTTGGCACCTATATATATTGCATCAGTGTTATCGAGTCAGCATACGAGTCGCAGGTATGATTCGTGATCATGGGATAACTTATTATCGAGTCAGCACATGAGTCGTAGGCATGATTCGCGATCATGGGATAGCTTATTATTGAGTCAGCACACGGGGCACATGTAAGATTAGCGACCATGGGATAGCTTATTATCGAGTCAGCACACGAGTCGCAGGTATGATTCGAGATCGTGGGATAGCTTATGACCTCAGTCCTTATGACCACCCTTACGACTCCGGCCGGTTGTCTTGTCCTTGTATACGTATGACCAGTTGTTCAGGGTCAGTTGTGATTAGATAGTCAGGTATTTGTTAAGAGGAGGCTAATGTGCATTGTTCTTCATTTTCAGTTATTACTTGGGTTACTTCTTGTGATGTACACATGTTGCTTACTGTTTTATCTGCCTACTGCTTTCTATCATATCCTGTCATATATTATTGTTGGACCTTAGTGAGTGTCGATTCGACCTCTCGTCACTACTTCTTCGAGATTAGACGGGATACTCACTGGGTACATATATTTTGATGTACTCATGCTACACTTGCTTTGCATTTGTTGCACAGGTATACTCATAACAAGGTGACTGACTTGGAGACTTAGACATGCTGCATCATCTAGAGGCGTTACGCAGCTGGCAGAGTCTCCCTTCTATGTATGTACACTTTATCTTTTTAGCCTTTGTCCAATTTGTTCCTTGGATGAGCGCAGTATAATTGTATAACTTCTTAGGAGTTGCTCAAGAACTTGTGTCACCGGGTTCTGGGGATGTGTTGAGATTTATATCATTGTATTAAATTGTTCGCCAGTCGTGTTTAATTTACGAAAATTTATTTATTTGAATATGAAATGCAAGAAAAAGGCAACAATTTGGAAATTGTTGAACAGGAAACTTTTTCAACTAATTTAGGGGTTGGCTTGCCGGACTCTGGTGTCCGGCGCCATCACGACCTATAGATTTTGGGTCGTGACAACGTGGTATCAGAGATCTAGGTTCCCCTAGGTTTCATGAGTCATGAGCAAGTCTAGTAGAGACTTACGGATCGGTACAGAGACGTTTGTACTTATCTTCGAGAGGCTACAGGGCTGTTAGGAGTACTTTCCTTCTAGATTCCTCATTGTGCAATTTGATTCCCTTAAGGCTTATGCCGATGTTTCCTCCCTACTCAATCTTACGCGTCGCAAAGCGTTTGTCGTGAATCGTGAGTTTGAGGAATGGTAATGGTGCTACGGATATGGTGCGAGATGTTTTCCATGTGCAGTTGGTTGGGGCTGTTGTTGTTGCCCTGCAGAAGAATCATATGTTGTTTCATCTCAGTAATTATGTTTCTGAGGACTTTGAGGAAATGATCAGGTTGTTATGATGCTTACGGTTGGATATCGCGCGGTGTTGATAGGATGGTCGGATGCTTGCCATATGTAAGGGAAATGAATGACTTGAAGGGAGGTCTTCTCAGGGCGTGGTTTCGTGATTTCAGTATTTTAGTTCCGGCGGAGGAAGGGAACTTGGATTATGAATGGTCCAGTTCAGACTGATAAAGTAGTAAGCTTGGTGCTATTGAGAAAGGTGGAGTATTCACCTGTGTTGTGGTATCGTTGCTTGATCGAATAGGATATATTACATTCGCCGGTGTTATAGCTCTTTGGTTTCGTGGGGTTAGAGTGCTTTGAAGCGGTGTTGAAGAAGCGATTGTTAGGGATCTTGGTGTGTAGTGGTTCAGAATTGAACAGTTATTTCTAATGAAGGAAGCTCGAGAAAGATGATCTTCGGAGAGTTCGAAGTTGTGGTGATCTGTTGGTTCAAAGAGCTATAGAGAAGGATGTTGAATTGAGGACGCAATTAAGAGGCACACAATGAAGGAAGATATGTGAAAATTGATAGGTGGTGGTTCCATTTCAAAATGTAAAGGCGTAAAGAAAGAAAGTCGGGTAGTGCTTAAAGGAATGAGGTTAAACAAAGTGGGGGAGTCCCACCACCTGCAGTTGGGTTGTGTTTTCATGGATTTGCAGATTGTCAGCATATTGGCATGTTTTTACAGCTAAGGGAAAAGAGTAAAATGGTGATTTTGCGTGGGATTTGATGAATGTGTGCAAAATTTGGCCCTGTTGGACCAGGGTAAGGCTTTGAAAGGTTCCGAATTTATGCTTAAGGCATAGGCAAGTTGTAAGGGTAGTGACTCAGTCACGTTCTTCATTGAGAGGTTGTTCATGTGCTGGAAAATCCTTGGAGTTGGTCGTATTCAGGGCCAGATAGAGTGGGTGACTCTCAGCAATGGTCCTAGTAATTCGAAGATTTGAGAAAGCAGTATTTAAGGGTTTCAAGAAGAAATATCATTAAGGATCAAGCTTTGGCAGCATAGTTCCTGAGAGGAGGGAAAGTTAATTGAAGCGCTCTCTGTCAGTTTCAGCATGCAGGATAGTATGGAAGGAGTGAGGGAATAGACTCTAGATTGTGGAGATGGTCATCAGAAGGATATGAGACGGGCTGTGGGGTTTAGGCAGCACGGTCTTGTGAACCAGAGTCACTCGGGAAGAGTGAGGGTTGATTTGAACATGAAAGTGTTTCAACTAATTTAGGGGTTGTCTTGCCAGACTGTGGTGTTTGGCGCCATCACGACCTATAGATTTTGGGTCGTGACATAGGTAGAGTTGAGTGTTGATGGGATTGAGAGATCTTTGAAAATTTTGTGACAAAAGGTTAGGACTGGGTTCCTAACTATATGCCAATATTTTTGATAAAAAAAGGGATGGATTCCATCAAGATTTGGGGACTTAAAGGGTTTGAAAGAGCAGATTGCCCGGGTAATTTCGTAGTCCCGTAAAGGGGTAATCTAATGAGGAGAGATCTAAGTTATCAAAGGAAGTCTGAATATTTTTTAAAGGTGTTTCTTGATGATCCGATTGAAAAGTCCTTTGGAAGTGTTGGGAGGTATGGCTAAGAATTTGAGCCGGATCATGAATCCAGTTTCCTTCACTATCTTTAAAGTAGGAGATAGTATTTTTCCTTCTACGATTGACTACACTTAGATAGAAGAATTTAGTATTTCCGTCCCCATCATTGAGCCAATTTAAGCGGGAGCAGATTTTCCAATAGTCTTCCACAATTTTAAGAATGTTATTGTATTCAGCTATTAGGTCATTTTCGAGGAGGTGTAGGTAGTGACTGTATGGATAATTTGTGGATGATTGGATTCCTTGTAGTCTTGCAAGGATTTTTTTTTCTTTTTATTAGAGTCACCAAAAGTGTCTTTCGCCCAGATTATAGCCTTATGTTGGAAATAATCTGTGGCTTCGAGGAGGTGTCTATTATGCCATGAGTTTTTGACAATATTTTCAAACTCCGTACGATAACACCAGTATGTTTCAAGCCTAAGGAGTTTTTTACTGGGAGGGGGCTCCCTTCTTTTAAATTGGATAAGAATTGGGGCATGGTCTGAGTGAGTTCTAGGAAGATAGGTGATGAGTGCATTAGGGTATTGGTTGATCCATAAGGTGTTGGCGAGGTATCTATCTAACCGTTCTAAGATAAGACCGTCCGATTTATTCGACGGTTAGTCCAAGTGTACTTAACCCTTTTAAAACCAAGATCTATTAAATTGCAACAATTTATACAAGACCAAAGTTGAGAAGCTCGACTAGCATTAATGGGTCTGCCACCCCACTTTTCATTTTGGGATAGAATTTTACTTAAATCCCCTCCCACTAACCACGACCCCTGATAGTTGTCCGCTATATCACAAAGGCTATTCCAAAGATTTTTACGTGTATTTAAACAAGTACTGGCATATAGAATACTAATGAGGTAGGGTGGTTTGACAGGAGATGCCTGTAGCATGGCGTGAATCTCTTGGTTGGATTTTCTGACAAGGTTCAGAGTAACTAAATTTCCATACCATAGCACCACAATACCACCTGCATGGCCTACTGCAGGAACCTCTACCATGTCAGTGAAATGGAAATCATCTCTAAGGGTTGCATGATCTACCATTTTGGTTTCAAGAAGGGCAACCATTCCTGGGTTGTGAGTGTGAAGAAGCTCCCTAAAGTTCCTTTTGAACTCATCATTGTTAGCACCATGAATATTCCATACAACTAGACTCATTGTGCTATTCATTAATAGATGATTAGGTTGGGGTGATTATTCCCTAGACCTGTTTGAAGGAGATAATTGAATTGCCTTAGGGAGGGTCTTAGTACCACATCAAAATTCCCCGTTTCTTGAAGAATGGGAGGGTGAATGTCGATTGAGCATTTATAAAGAACCACTGGACATATGAGAATGTATTTTTTTGTCTTCCAATTCTTGAAATAGCATGAGAGTTTCTTCTCTGAGGCTTGAAATTTCGGTGAACGACCCCATGACCGGTGGAGCTATTACTTTCTCTATCATTTCCTTAAGCATTTCAGGATCTTCTTGTTCTTGTTCGAAGGGAAGGTACTATTGGTTGTGAAAATCCATGGGGATCGGGTAATGATGGGGGATGGGTTGCCAAGGGTAGAATATGGTATGGTTAGTCACTTGGTTTACTGGAGTGAAGACAGGGAGCTGGTACAGTAACTCCATATTGTTAAGAGGGTTGAAATGGTGCGACAGGCTCCACTGTGCTTGCATGTTGTGAAGCATTGCAGAAGCTATGGTTTGGGCTAATAGGTCCAGAACATTGGCCACCCACATGTGTGGTTGATGTAATTTCCCATAGCTAGGGCCATTCCTTCTGAAATTACTTGTGCTAGGAAGTTCGGATTCTGGAGAACAATCGATACTTCCTGGCCATTGACGATCATCGGGAAGAAGGCTACATGGCCTAGGAGACCCTGTTCTATCCAGCTTTGGGGATCCTGGTGAACATTCGGAGGTGGAGAGACGAAGGTTGGTGGGTGGAAAGGTATTTGAGGTGGAAAGGGTGGGAAATTCTCCATTACCTTCTGGATTTGGAGTTGTTGGAGAAGGTGATAGTGAAGGAGGAGACTGAGTTCGTATACTATGGTGTGAAGGGTAAGTTATAGGAGATTTGGAAAGGTGTAAAGCTGGTGCAAATGATTGCAAATCTTTTTCTAAAGATTTTGCATGCATGGGGGATAAGGAGGATTGGTGGGCTGGATTATTTGTGATTGGTGGAATGGTTGTAATTGCCATTTGGTAAAAAGCTCTGCCAAGTGTCGATCGAGTTCTAAGTCTTTAGAGAGGGAGGAAGCAGTTTGCGTGTAGGGAAAGGGATGTGAGGTGTCAAGTGGTTTAGGGTTTTGCTTGCATGGCTTGAGGTTGCCACTTGTAACCGTATGAGTGGTTTGGTTAGTGGGGACCAAGGGGTGCCTAGGACTTAAAGGAAGAGGGCTTTGGGTACTGGAAGAGGTGAATTGGGTAACATTGGGAGGGTTAGGAGAATCTTGATTAATTAGAGAATCAAATTTATTATGGGTAGGCATTAAATTTCCATCCTTTGTTGTAGGAAAAAGTCCCTTTTTATTGTTCTTAGGCTCATTATTGGTAGAAGTAGTAGGAGCATTTAAATCTTTGTAAACTAGTTTTTGAGAGTTGAGGTACTTACCTATTGCTGCGTAATAGATTTTAACATCTATACTGTTACCTGGTACAATATTGTTTTGCCGAGAATTTTGTTGCTTAATTTCAGTAGGATCCCTTGTTCGTTGGTTTCTCCTCCTAGTGAAGGAAACTAGTTGCCATTGCTCCTCCGGTGGGAGGGATGCATATGTGATATTGGGCCACTAATTGTTGTACTTTATCTGACCTTTGTGAAGTGAGGGAGCATGAGGTAACTGTATGCCCAAGACAACCACAATTTTTTGCATAGGAATTTAATTCCTTCATAGACTAGGTTTTGAAGGTTAGCCAATTAGTATACATTGCTACACTGGATGATCTAGAGGTAATTCTACGCAAAGGCGTGCATATCTGCCTCTAAGAGTGGAACTGGTGCATGCATTAATTTTGAGCAGCTTCCCTATAGAATTGCCAATTTTTTTCAAGTTTAAACCATCGTAGAATTCTGTTGGTAGTTGTGGTAGGCGCACCTATATTTCCGTATGAATTTGTTTTGCTTTATCTGCCACAAAGTTTGGCTCCCACTATTTTTGTTGATAGGAAATGTCCATTGACGAACCATGGACCATTCTGGAGTGCTATACTCATATTTTCTTCATTGGAAAATTTGACGATGAAGAAGTCATGGACCAAATTGATTAGGGCAAAAGGTTCAGTGGGTTTCCATAACCTAGTGGTTTTTTCTTTAGGTATTGGTGTTGAATTCTCTTTCCCACTAATTTAACAATTACAGAGTATTTCCATGGTGTGTACATTCTTCTTCTATCCTCCATTGTTAGGGTGATTTTTTTATTCTTTTTACTATGGAGGTAGGTGTTTTTTGTTTAGTTTCAGTGGTAATTTGTTCACTGGTTGAGGGGGTATCGAGTAGCATTAAGTTTAGTTGAGCGGACTCATGAGATTGTTGGAGCTTTGAACTAATGGGAGATGAGGGGAATTCTTGGTTTAGATGATTTATGTCCACCATTGATTCAATGGAAATGAGTTTTTCTTTGAAAGATGGGATTTGGCCTGCTTGTTGCCCACGCTGAGAATCATAGGGAATGTCTGGGGGTTTTGGGGGGATGAGACAAGGCGGCTCCCCATCAGAGTTGATGATGGCGTGACTCATCGTGATCAACGCTGGATGCCTTCGATAAAAACAAGGGAAGAGAGAAGTGTGTGCATATTCTAGACTGCAATACTAGTCTTCAGTGTCACCATTATGAAATCAAGAATAATTAAGAATTATATCAAATCACTTAAAATACTACTATTAAAATATTACAATATTAACAAATCATGGCACCATATAAAATTAATACATACATTATTATTTCATTAAAACATCCATGTAAAAATACATATATTTTCGCACTTCTAATTTTTCTAATCTCATATAAAGAGTACAAATTTTGGTACGCTTAATTCTTAAAATGGTAAAAAGATAACCTTCTTTTCTTGTGAGAAAATAATTTTTATATTTAAAATAAAGAAAATCTGATAAACCTTATCATACTATATGTATAATTTAAAGCATATTCGAAATTAGTAAAATTAATAACTATATAAAATCATATTTTTTAAACTTTTTCTTTTTACAAAAATGTTCCACTCCAAATGGCATATCAAATGTATATAACGGTATCAAGGTTGTTATAATTATGGGGTCTTATAATAACATAGTGACAAATCCTCTATAATCTCATGAATTGTCTTGATCCCTTGAAGCTCATATGGATTACTACAACTTATCCTAATATTAAAGTACGAGATGTAACAAAGAACATAGGCATCTCTAACACTTCTATGAATAGAGTCATTTATGGAAGTTGCTCGTTTCGTTCGTGTCGTATAGATCATACCAAAATAAAGAAGGTATATCCTTAACATATATGGGTTGATTCTCTTGACAATCCCTCTAACACACGTTAATTGCGACAAAACATGTGACAACAAGATCGGAGTAGGGAAAAGAATCCGTATGATATTCTTGAGAAAGATTGCAACGTACTCCCTTATAATTGTAAAATCTCACGTTGCTTACGATGATATGAAATCTTATTGAATTGCCATGAAATCATGTTGAATTTGTTGAAGATGATAAAGTTCCCATGTTACCAGGATAGAGAAATCTTATAGGTGAATTGAATTTTGAAGATTAACGTTACTGTTGAATGACTTCTTAAGTTTTAAGATGTCTTATAATGTGGGCCCCACTTTAAGAATGATTTGGCCACCAAATTCCTTAATGTGACACCTATTTTAAATGACAAATGAGTCATTTCTTGGGCTGCCACGTTAGGTGCCTCAAGCTTATCCAAAGTTTTCTTTAATTAACCACTAATAACTTGATTAACTTAATAATCTCCCACTAACTAATAATTAACCAATTACCCACATAATTAAGAATTATTTCAAATTACTTATAATACTGTCGCACCCCCTTTTTCCTTTCCTTTCGGATCGGTCAGGGTTTTTAACATTATTGGAACAACTCATTACCTTTCGGGAGAAAGGATTTAAAGATTTGAAGAGTCGCTACCTAATGAATTAAGGTGCGTTAGGGAACCTATTAAAGGTCAAAATAACACTAACTGATTAACCAGAGATTGGGTAAGATCTTGAAGTTACTCCAAGGGGAAGATGTTAGGCACCCCTCAGAGTCCACAACTGTGGTTCCCGGTCAAACAATCTTTTTGAATTTAAACAAGTAGCAAATAGGTAGTCAAAGTATACACTTGGAAACAAGTAATGGTTTTAAAAAGATTCGCAGTCTAAGCACACATGTATAATAAAGTTTTTTGTTAAAAGATTTACAATCTAAGCACACATATGTAAGGGATAGAGGAGTCCTAAGTTGTTTATCCTATAGGATCACATCAATGCAATGCCTGGTAATCACTCCTCAGTGAGGGGCTACACGTGGCATTAGCGCACCGGTCATCATATCCATATATATCCTTTACCCCATCCCTTAGCGGTTATTAAGCAAGTTTATTTAACGAACTCTAAGCGTGCTGTTACCCGTCCCTTCTTAATGGTCCTGGAGGAATTTAGGACCTCTAAATATAGGCAGTTCTAGACAAACCCCTAAGATTTTAAAAGGGTAAAATTCTAGGCGACATGCAATAACAAATAGGGCTGTTCAGATAAAGGCAGGAAAGCAGTTATGAGGCTCAGATTTATCTCCACAGATAATGCACATAAGCAGCACGTCTCAAACACAAACAAGAGGCAGTTTATTTAGACAAGATCCTAAGACAGGATATCTAAGTGATGTCAATGCACAGAAACATGTAGCTTTGTTTAATTAATTCAGTAGCAGGGCCCTAATCAGTTTACCTACTGATTTTAAAACCTGTTAGCCTTAAGACAGTAAACGCAATAAAAAATAGTATTCAATTTTAAAGAGATTGATTACCTAAGGCTTTCCAAGGCGTGGGAATTATGCCTAATAATCACCATAATTGTTAAAACAGTTCAGGAGTTATTTTATCTAAAACATGATGTTCTAAGTGATGTGAATATGAAAATGTAAACATTGTTACCAGTTTTATTAAGGCAGACATGATATTTATACGTGAGACTAGTTTATACCTTTTCATGAATCGGTAGTTAAAACTAGGTGTGGTTAAGAAAATGCAAACAAAGTGTCTAATACATGATTTCTACATGCACAGAACGATAATTTTTATGTCAATGATCCTTAAATTAACAGAATTCCTAAAGCATGATCTCTACATGCACGCAACGAGTCACAGGATGATTGAAACAGGATTTTGAATGCACCAGAGTAACATTTTTTCTCATTAATTATCCTAAGAGTAGGATCTCTAAGTGAGAGGCATAAACATAGATTGAGATGCTGAAACAGTAAACATGAAAGCCCTAGAGACATGGTATCTAATGCATGTTTGGCATGGTTGGATGAATATGTTGGTCCTAAGCATGGATTCTAATGCAGATATAGGAAATGTAAAAGCCATGATTTCTACCCAATAACATTGATATTGATAAAACTTTATAGCTACCCTCCCCATTTCACTAGCCAACCCCAATATCTGTTTACAATAATTATTACATACCAACTGAATAAATTATATAAAATAGATAAAGGAAAAGAAGAAGTTAAACTATAGGTAGCCTGAAGCAGGCCCAAGTGTACCAAACTTTCCATTGCCTCAAGTGCAAGTTTCATAGCCTTTCTCATGTCCGGGTGTGTCAGAGTTCCCTAAGGACCTCAAGGATCCCGGGTAGTGCTCACACCAAGATTTCATAACCAGAATTGAGTAAGTGCAGTGTGGAAGGGCCAGCCCCAGTGTATCAGAGTTTAGAGGGATCTCATTGGGATCCCAAGGCAGTCACACACTGGAGAGGAAGAACTTAAGGACCTAGGAGTAAAGTGAGAGTGCTTGACATAGTTTTGAAAAGGTTTTAATAGGAAAGCAGTATTTGAAAAAAAAGACTCAGTTGAAGTAGTTTTATAAAATAGGAGGATTGTTCAGTAAAACAGTTTTTGACAAGAGTTGTGTAATAAAAAAAACAACAGATCAATTACAAAACAAACAGATTCAACATACTCAAATCAGAGTCCTTCACACAAGGGTAATGGGGGTTAGGGACACATAAAACATATGTAGTGAACACATAGCAGTCAAAAGCATAGGAGTTCTTGTATGGGGTTCATGGGATTAGGGGATAGTTAATAATACACATAGATGCATTAAATCTAGATTAGGCAGTAGAAGACATGATAGAGTGAGAACACCTTAGGGTAACAAACTACTTTGCAGACATGTGCATGCCAGAAACTAAATAACAAGTAAACCAACATTTAGAAATAGAGTGGAATAAAATTTAGATAGACTATAAGTTCATAAAATATGCTGATCCTAAAGACATAACCAGCATGCTATGTGAAGCAATAATGTAAACCAGGTTAATTACATATTGAACAGAAAAACAATAGATAGAAACAAATTAGGAATATGGTAAACTGAAGTAGTAGGAAACACATTGGTTTGAGAACTTGAATTTAAAATCAGAACATACCAGTGAAGAGAGTAAACACAAAGTGAAGAACAATAAAGTTCAATAATTAGCCTTGGCTTGCAGCCAGCTAATTCTGTATCAGTAACAAGTAGCAAGAGGGAGAGCAAAAAAGTTTTGAGTGTGAGAGAGTTTGAACTAATGTGAGTTCGTGTATGTGTCGAAGACTGTTAATGAGAGTAGTATATATAATAGCTTGAAAACTAGGTAAAATAAGGTAAGAACTAAAATTTTACAGTAATAATGGAACTCAGAATCAATTAGAGAAAAAATCAGTCCAAGTATTTCCTTAACTAAGGGAATTGGTTCAGACAATAAAGAACATGTAACAAGAAAGGAAAAAAATCGTGGATAGCTGGAGCATAACAAATAGGGAAATAATTCAACACAGTTCAAGTATAGAACATGTAATTAGGGCTAGGTTCAGAAGATTCTAATTAAGTAAATAACATAAGAATCAATTAACAGTATAGTCAACCATATAATAAGGCAAGAAAATAATTTAGAGGTCGAAAATCAGTAAAGGGTATTAATCACAGGAAATCAGGGATTCAAATAAAATAGTACTGATTAAAGGAAATTACTACAAATCTCTATGAATAAACCAAATAAACACAGTATAGGAAAAAAGAGACAAATCAGAAATCCTAATAAGCAAAACAGGGTAAAAATCACAGACACTCAGAACATATACACAAATCAAACGAACAAATCAACAAAGACAGACTCAAAACCCAGGACTAAAACCAAAAAAATTAGGGTTTTTAACACAGTTAATCAGGTTAAAGGGAAAACCTAAATAAATCGTTTAAACATAGTAAATATTATAGAATAACACTTAAATCAGAGAACAAGTCGTTTTGGAGAGAAGTTAAGAAACCCTAGTTATGAAGACGAAGAGATGCTTAAAATCAGAAAGATTCTCGTGGAAAACAGTAAAATAATTCAAAATACTCTTAGATCTGTTATAGATCTAAAGAGTCAAGAGATAAAATTAGGGGTTCAGAGAGGAACAACCCAGAGATAGAGAGATTTCGGCTTAGAAGCCATAAGTTTAGCCGAAAAATAGAAAAATCTTACTCAAACGGGCCAAGGTGGCCGGAGAACGGTGAGCACAGGCTCGGG
>ML311311.1:14213-39368 GCA_005239505.1 Nicotiana paniculata
GGGGGGGGGGGGGGGGGTAAGTGAACGACCACTAGTCCCTTGAGGACCTTAGATATGGCGAGAATCCGGTTATGGAGGAGCCATTGAGGCTAGGGGTGATGGTGAGAAACCATTAATACGAGCTAGCAAGCAGCCGGTGAGTGGAAGCCATGGTTAGGCAGAGGGAGCTTGAGAGAGAATGAGGGAGTGACGGCGGGTGAGTGATGAGAGAATGAGAGAATTGGGGAGAGAGGGGGGTGGTAGGTCGTTTAGGTTAAATTAGGCAAGGAAGGATATGGGCCATTGATCAAAATTGATCAACGGCCAAGATTTAATCAGAGGTGGGTCGGGTAGGATTAGTGGATTAGGCATAGGTACTGGGCTGGTAAGGGTTTTGGGCTTAATAGGTTATAATTGAAATGAAATAAGCTATTTGTTAAATACCCAATTCAAATTAATTAAAATAATTTATAAAATAGCTAATAATTATAAAAAATGAATTTCATGCATAGAAAGTAATTTAAAATGATTATTTAGTATTTTAAAATATTAAGGACTAATTTCTAGTAGAAAATAGTACAAAATGATATGCTTGGGCTATAATTGCAAAGTTATTGCAATTATAGCCAAAATATGTCAAATTGGCTATTTATTGAATAATTTGGCCTTAATAGGACCATAAACAGTAAATTAAATCAAGAAATACTTTTGAAATCATTTGTGATGCAATTTTGTAATTATTTATTGGAAATAAAATGTTGGATAAATTAATAAAAATGTAGAAAAATTATGGAAAAATACCAATTGCTAGCAATGCATGATTTTGAAGGTATCTATGCAATTTTAAAATATTTTGGGAAAAATTGAGTATCAAAAAATACCAGTCACTTTTAACATACTTTATACAGCTTACTATCATGGTCATGTGATACCTTGTATGGTACTAGTCCATAAATACCGGGTATTATAGCTTGGACCATATTTTATCCCCAAATTGCCAAACTTTGACGAAACTCATTTTTTTTATTCACTTAGCCTCTCACCTTCACGAATTTACTTATCACATGTTTTGAAATAGCATAAATTCTTATAACCTCAAAGTAATCTCATTCTCGAGCGTGCGTCAATCAACTTACGAAGAAACTTCAACGTCCGAAATGCGGGATATAACATCTAATTTCCGAGCATATATCGATTTACTTATGGCATACTTTATGTATGAAAACGTAGGGTGTAACATCATTTTCCCCTTTGGAACATTCGTCCTCAAATATTGACTGGTGCACTTATCATTGTCATAACATATGTCTTCCGAATACTTTAGTACTTTTCTTGCTATATCAACAACTGTTCTGTGAATAAATCCAAAGTCCAAAGGAATTCCCCCCTTTAGGTCTCTTTCTCACACTATGACTTATGGTCAGAATCCTTTCAATCTCGTAACTGTTGCTACCTTTGGTCATGCAGCTTGTACGACTTTTTCCTTATATGTGTGCCAATCTCTAGGCCTCTCTTTGGGAACATATACAGAACTTGACAAGATGTCCCTCTGGGAATTTATGGGTATACTGAAGTTCTTTGCTTGGTATTTTGTTGAACTTACAATATTGCTATGCCTTATTTCATAGACCCGGTTATCTATCTGCATGACTTTACTGCATCTAAGTAGGTCATATTATACCATAAGTCTTACTTCGATTTATCGTTACGGAGGTCTACTACCAAACTCCAGGTTACTTTCTTTGTTTATCCCATATGTTTAAATCCAAATCCTTTAATGCTTCCTCATTAGTGTTCATCCTAATAATGACGGCCTAATCTCATCTCATGCTTTGTGACTTTTGTCCATCTATTGTTGATTCATCTTGTCACAACCCCAGTTCGCCCTCCGTGAACACACCGTGACGGCACCTAGTCCCTACGACTAGGTAAGCCTAACAATGCAGAAGATAAACCATAATTGCGGAAGAAAATAATTAAAACTAAACTAGTAAAATAAACAGCGTTTAAGGTGCCGCTCGGCATATACAATAACAGCTCTCGAAGCTAACATAATTCCCAAAACTCGGAATCTCACAAATCACAAGCTAAGGGATACATAAGAAGCTCTAACTCAAGAATGTCTAAACAAAGGAAAAATACTGAAAGGCTACACTTATAACAGAAGGTAGAAGTGACTCCTCGTCCTGTGGACGTAGCAGATATACATCGAAGTCTCTAAAGAAATGCCTCCTTCCAAGGCTGACAGAACTGAATGGGAGTACCTGTATCTGCACAACAAAAATGTGCAGAAGAGTAGCATGAGCACACCACGGCGGTGCCTAGTAAGTATTAAGACTAGCCTCGGTGGAGTAGTGACGAGAGACAGTCGAGACACCTACCGGTCAAATAAACATTATAATCATAGGTACAACGGAAATGGTATATAAATATGTAAATACTGCATAAGAGAACATTAATGCTACAATTCACCATAAGGGAGAAAGAACAGTACGCAACAACGAGGAAATGATAAATGATGATACGTAATGACGGAAAAATCACAATCCAAATCTTAAGGTCACAACACAGTAAGGGGAAAACAAATCAATAACCCATAACCTACGATAATGTTCACATAAGGTCTTATTCAAATCTTTCCACAATCTTACCAAATCTCGGTCAAACCACAACTCACGACCCAACATCTGAAATCTAACACTTGGCATCCTGTGCCCCATCAGTCTCACAGTCATGCTGACAACTAACTGGCTAACTAGGGCCAATCTCACATATATGATGGATAGACGAGGGCGTACCTCCAGCCTTAGCAAAATCAGGAGAAATTCACCCCTAATAGGAGTGTTCAACTACGTGTATGCTTGTGCAAGTGTTTTAACAAGAATTCTACCAGCTAGTAACACAAAAAGGAGAACAAACTGCACGTACGATGTTCCCTCACAACTCCCAAGCGATAAGGCTCGTACATGTAAGCAACCCACAATAACAATATTAAACAACATAGGAATGCCTCCATAGGCCGTCACAATTCTTTACAACTAACCCCTGACATAGCCCACCTTATTTTGCCACGTGTGCAAATAACAATATAATAAGTGCCGCCTTATTCCGCCACACGTGCATCCTAATGTTCCCACCTTATTCCGTCACATGCACAACCCACATATAAGCATATAAACATATCCCGCCTTATCACGCCGCATGCGCAATACATCAATAGCAATAATAGCACGGCAAAGACCTCGTGCAACCCCTCAACAACAACCACACGGTAGCGACCTCGTGCATCACAATATTAACAATCGCATGGCAGAAACCTCGTGCATCACAATATCAACAACCGCACGGCAAAAACCTCGTGCATCACAATATCAACAAGTACAATACAACAAATGACAATGTTTACAAGAACAACACAAGGAAATCAACTCGGGTGCCTCCGTTCACCAGGAGACGGTACAACTAGTTCACGAGGAGTAACCATAACAGAGAATACCAAGCGTAATAAGAACAACGCAACAAGGGAGCATAATATGAAACAACAATTCCATAATACATAGTTCAACAACAAGGAAGTTAACATGAATCAAATAATTTCAAATAAGGAATTATCAACTAAACATAGGATATCTAACTTCTTTTACAGTTGGGCAAGTTACGAAGAATATACAATGATTTCAAGTAAGGATGAGCAGAGGAAAGATAACCGTAACTTCCATTAGGACCAATTAATTACATGAGAGATCCTAATGATTTTCGAATAGAGACAAGCAATTATGAAGGTAACACGACTATAGAAGGGTAGGGATTTTCAGTTAAACAAAGCAAGAGTCAATTATGCAACAAGAATAAACCAAACAGGGCAAATAATTTCCAAGTAAACACATGTAGAGGCGAAACTAATAACAGGGAACTCAATCATATCAAAAACAACTTCATACTCAGTAATTACAAGGAGATAAGAACCTAATAAGGGCAAATTTTCCACAAATAAATCCGAGCACGCACTCGTCACCTCGCGTACAATGAATACAATCAACAGAGAAGACTCAAATCCTAAGGGGAAGGCCCCCACACAAGGTTAGGCAAGATACTTACCTCGAACCGGCTCAAAATCAACTAAAACCACGTTCTCACCATGAGTAATCTACTCCAAATGGCCCAAATCTATTCAATCCAACTACATATCGTGAATAACATCTCAAGCAACTGATTCTATGATTTAACTCAAAGCTAAGACGCGAAATTAGGTAAAATTGCCCAATAAGTTCCCGGGGCCCACGTCTCAGAATCGGGTAAAAATTATATTTTTCGGACACCCATTCACTCACGAGTCTAAACATATGAAAATCTCTCAAATCGGAGGTCAGTCACCCACTCAAACTCCAACTTTAGAAAAAACCTAAGTTCTACCCAAAACACCCAATTTCACCGATAGAAATCTTTGATTTTAAGTTGAAAACATGTTAAATGATGTTAATGATTGAAAGAATTGAGCAAAACCAACTTACAAATGATTTGGAAGAAGTCTTGTTCTTGGAAAAATCGCCTAAGTGTGTTTGAGTTTGAGAAAATATGAAAATGAAGTCAAAAATTTGGTTTAAGTGCATTGCAGGCCACTGGTTGGCATGGGAATTGAGAACTGGAGTTCGCAATTGCGAACCCTTCAGAAATTCCCAGCTTTCGCATTTGCGACCTTAGGCAGAAGAGGGAAGTTCGCATTTGCGATGGCAGACTCCGCATTTGGGACCACCCTTCGCATTTGCGAACCTCTTGGTCGCATTTGCGATCAGGCTTGCCCAGACCCACCTTCGCATTTGCGATGCTGGCTTCGCAAATGCGAAGCCTGCAGATTCAGCTACACCAGCAAATTCCAAGGTTCAAAAAGCATCCGTGGCCTATCCAAAACTCTCCCGAGCCCTCGGGGCTCCAAACCAAATATACACACTACCTCAAAAACATCTTATGAACTTATCCGTGCGATCAAATCGCCAAAATAACATCATACACATAGAATTAAACCTCAATATCCATGAATTCTATCAAATTTCATAAAACATCAAAATTTTCCATTTTAAGTCCGAAACACGTTAAACGAAATCCGATTTCAACAAAACTTTACAGAAAGTGCTTAAACCATATATAAGACCTGTACCGGGTGCCGGAACCAAAATACGGGCCCGATACCATTACTTTCAAATCAGATTTCATTTTCAATTTCCTTAAATATTTCCAGAAAACAATTTTACTCAATAATTCATTTCTCGGGCTTGGGACCTCGGAATTCAATTTCGGGCATACGGCCAAGTCCCATATTTTCCTACGGACCCTCCGGGACCGTCAAATCACGGGTCCGGGTCCGTTTACCCAAAATGTTTACCAAAGTAAAATTTATTCATTTAAATATCAAATCTTAGCATATTTCACAAAATTTCATATTTAAGCTGTTCGGCTACACGCCCACACTGCGAACGCAAATCGAGGCAATTACAAATGATGTTTTCAAGGCCTCGGAAGCATGGAATGGGTAATAAAATGGTTTCAAGGCCTCGGAAGCAGGGAATGGGTAAGAAAATGGGTGATGACCCTTTGGGTCATCACACATCTCAATATTGATCTACAATTTACCACTGATAACTTGGAACTCCTTATGTAATCACTAGGGTTCACGTTGCATTGAGGAACATTTGAAGTGATTAGACTGATCCACTTGGGGGCAATACCACGCTTCCATAACCGTATTTCATAGAATCCTGACGTGATTCATACTATGGGGGTTATTCTAATCCCGTGAAACTCATGAAATACCCCCTTTTTTCCCCTTTAAATCATAACTCAATCGGAGGCCCAAACGTCATGCTTTATCTATCACAATTACACCCTCATTATACTACCAGGTCAACATTCTATCTCTTCTAAATGCTATTAGTCTTAGACTCAGGCTATACTGAGCTTTCTATAACTTAGAGAAACCATCGGTTCTCTTATTTTCATGAGCTTAATACCAAGAACTTATCCATTCTCGTCACCTTCTCACTCACCTTTTCTTATCCTTAATCCCCTCTTCCTAAAACCTTGTCGCTATGCCCTAATTTAGCTTGCGACCTACACATATCTATCTATACTACTTGCAACCTTCTTTCAACTTGTTTGTACCATAGATTTCCTTATGTTATTCTGGAATATCAAGTGAGACATCGCATCATCTCTAACTCTTATTTACTCTCTTAACTGGACTTCTCGATACCTAGAAACCATAGGCTGGGAAGATATGCCATCAATGATGCCGCTATCAATCCTCGATACTGAATCCCCGCGCTTCTAGCCTTCTATCCGAAGTATGGACTATTCACAACCTTCTGCACCTGGGTATCTCGAATTTTGTTGACCTTTACCTTACTTACCTAAAAATCTCGTATCACATCTTCTATCTCTTCCGTGACCTCCCTTCCACATAGGTAAAATTCACATCCACAACTTGAAGCTCTACCATAATAGTTGCACCTCTGGTGCATACACAATCCGGTGGGAGCTTCATACTGACTTCTTATGAGGCTGGTATTCTTCTGACGTCCTTATAGAATATGGCTACTGTATTGTCTTTCTTGTACCTCTGATATTTAAAAGTGATCCTGTAATGTTCTCAATCATAGGGTTTATAATTTTCTGAGTCCAACAATCAGACTCCTGATTTAGTTAGTTGGTGTAACTATGTAGTTTCCTCTTCCCTCTGATCAACCTTTATGTAGGCTTAAGCTATCTTCTGATCTGCAACTCACGGCGTTAGTTCTTACTTTATCCTTTCATGGACGCTATGGAATATCCGTGATACCATCATATAACAATTCAATCCTTTGTCTATAACCCGGACTCAATTATTTCTTTTAAATAATACTAGAGTTTTCTACGACTATATGATTGTCAACATATATGCTGCATAATACCCCGAAATCTTATGTGCATTCAAAATATAATAATTTCTAGATCATTGATCGAATAATTCCTTTCATTCCTTCACAACTTTCTTTAAATGCAAGCAATTTCTTTTCCTGATTGTTCTGCCACTTGTTGAATGACCACATGGTTTATCTTAGTACCCACACATATTGGCCACGATATGTGCCACTTTCTTTTGGAGTGTACGATTTTGTAGTGAGGCTGTTTTTACATGAACATTCCTTCTTCAAGTTGCTATGCTTAGGTTGAATCCTTCTTCCTTATTTCCTCAGCTAATCTTTCATTGTAGTACCTAGGGAGGACCCTCTGACTCTTGCAAGGCCGCGAGCTTATTACATTGTTACCCGACATAATTTTGGAGGTTTTTCCTTACTTGTAATTATCCTTACTTACCTCCATGCCCTTGTGCTCGTAGGGTTGCTTCTGAACTTAAATTTAGACTGTTTCCCACTGTCACTCTATTTTATTTCCGTAACACTTATACTGCACCTTTTAACTACCCAACTCCTATCTGAATATTTCTCAAGGATCACGATGTCATAACTATGAGGCTGAATTTCCCATGTTGGGATTCTATCATGCCCCAAAATCGAGGGACGCAACCAGCACTCAACCGGGTGACCCCAGTCAAGCGAACCTGATTTGCCTTTCCTATGCCACGCGTTACCCCGTGATTTCAATATACATTATTCATTTGGAATAGCCATTTATAACTTAAGCATAAACTTACAACTTGAATTCATTTCTACTTTTTATCATTACCAACGTATGATACCAAATACTTACAAAATACATACAACATTTACCAACGTGGATCACGATTCCGAACCGTACCATTACTTACCAAAAATACATACGTACACTACCCACATTGTGTCTACGGATCCTCTACGAATAAAAAATATTTATATAATACATGCCGGTAACAAGGCCCCATCTATACCTTACACTACACAAAAAACTCAAAATAAGGCGACACGAGTCACACGTGGCCCCGGGAGGAAGTGGGGCTCACCAGAACAGCTGACGGAAAAGAGAGGAGGCACTACTGACGGTGGGTTGAATTACCTGCTGTAGAACCACCTACATTCATATAATAAAATGTAGCGCCCCCGGCAAAAGGGACGTTAGTACTGTGGAATAGTACTAGTATGTATTATCAAACTTTATCTCAGGTACAATCAAACAATACACAAGTAAGAACCAGTAACATAACCAATCAATCAATGCACGTGGAAAGAAGCAACCGAAATCAAAAAATTTCACAATCCCTCCTTTTTCCCTTTCAACATCACCATATTCAAAAGTTTCCCCCGATTTTCATTTCAATAGTGATAATGATCACATTCCATCCTTATTCCCTCGGCCACCCTTATTACCTCGGCCACCCTTATTACCTCACACCATCAAGTTTCATAGATTTTCATTTCAATAGTGATAATGATCACATTCCATCCTTATTACCTCGGTCACCCTTATTACCTCGGCCATCCTTATTACCTCACATCTCATTATCCTTATTAGTTCGTGTTGCGGCGCGCAACCCGATCCCACCCGACAATCATATTTCGTAACAACAACCACAAACAATCAAATCACAAGAATCTTTCCTTTCAAGGAACACAAGTTTATATCAACATTTCGCTATTTAAGCTCAAGGCACAATGACACTCACCAAGCAGTAATTCATGTACACGGTGTTTCCATAATCATTCATCTCATTTACATCATTTCACAATACCCTTTTTCATTACTTACCATGCACGATTCTTAGCCATCATATACATTCCCACACTTGGGCACATTAACATTCTTTCATTCATTAACACTAATTTCATATCGATACTCTCGAGCTTTTACGAGCTTTGCACATAATAAGATAGGCACATCAAAACACCTTTCAACTCAGAAATGGTTAAAAATGAAGGGGAGGGGTGTTTTAATGAACTGGGGTCGGTTTTTAAAATTAGAAAAATAGGAGCCCGACACAAGAATGCGGATCGCATTCCTGACATGCGGTCTGCAGAATCGACCGCAGAATGGACCTCAAGATGGGCCAAAATTGAAACCAATCTGCCCAGGTATGCGACCATTATGCGGTCCGCATACACGTTATGCGATCGCATAGTGCGTCGCATAATCTCCCTCCCAAAAATCAAAGGCAATAAGGCAACAGCTATGCGGTCCGCAGAACTGAAATGCGATATTATATTGGACCACATAGTTGTCCTCAAATGGGACAGTGATTTGCCTAGGTATGCGACCATTATGCGATCCGCATACATGTTATGCGATCGCATAGTGCGTCGCATAATGCCCACTTTCTGGAAAATTTTATTCTTTAAGTCCCGGGATACTTTTTACTCAATTTAGGTCTGTTCTAAAAATTTCCACAATAAAAACAACTCGGGGACTCATTCGGGCATTATTTTAAACAAGAAAATTTTACGGGTCTTTACATCCTCCCCCCCTTAAAAATAATACGAATGAGGATTTTGGAAATCAATTAGTTTTGAAAGCATGCTATGCAAATTTCCAGATTTTCACTAACTCCAATATTTCAGAAAAGTTTTGCCAGAGTTCCCTTTGTAATTAGACCTATCTACTTGTCAGAGAGCCCCCGAAAAAATTTTCCAAGCACCATTAGACAGCTTTAATCACCCAATAACTCACACATAATGTTGTTACCTAAACAATTTGCACATATCCAATCATTTCGTCAACTACACATAGCTCTTTGTTCTTATACCACAAATTTGCACATGATTCACATTCTTGCACATAACTTGGTCATTCTAATGAGTCCCATACAACCCAATCACCTCAATATACCATAATCATTTCAATTAATCATTACCAACCTACACTACTATTAATCACTTGCCTAACACACACGTTCCATAAAACTTTCATTTACTTCAAGGGTTGCACACTACCCAAATAGCAATAGCGGGTTCAACTTTAGCACACATTGGGAAATTACAACAATAAGGCAATTAGGGGAAGATGGGGTGCTTTTTCACAAAACTGAACACAAAGATATAATTTCCTTAGAGATGACAGTTCGGACGAACACTACTAAACTTATTCAAACAAATGGGGATATTTTTCTTTCATCTCATTTTCCGCTTACCACGTGGCTTCCTCAACGTGCTGACTTCGCTACAATACTTTAACTGAAGCAATTTCTTTGTTCCTCAATCTACGGACTTGCCTATCAAGAATAGCAACCGGAACCTCTTCATACGATAGTTCTTCATTAACCTCAATAGTCTCAACTGGCACGATGACTGATGGATCTCCAACTACTTTCTTCAACATAGACACGTGGAACACCGGGTGCACTAATGACAATTCAGGGGGTAATTCCAACCTATAAGCTACTTGACCTATCCTTTGAGCAAATCCGATATGGCCCGACATACCTTGGGCTCAATTTCCCTTTCTTCCCAAACCGCATCAGTCCCTTCATGGGAGATACCTTCAAGAATACCCAATCATCTACTTGGAATTCCAATTCTCTTCGACGAACGTCCGCATAGGATTTTTGACGACTCTGAGCGGTTTTCATCCTCTCTTGAAGGACTCTGACTTTTTCCAATGCTTGGTGCAAAATATCTGGCCCTAACAATTCTGCTTCACCAACCTCTAACCACCCAATCAGAGATCTACACCTTCTTCCGTACAATGCCTCAAATGGGGCCATCTGAATATTAGTGTGAAAGCTGTTATTGTATGAAAATTCGATAAGTGGTAAATGATCATCCCAACTACCCTTGAAGTCCAACACACAAGCCCGTAACATATCTTCAAGCGTCTGAATAGTCCGCTCTGCCTGACCATCAGTCTACGGATGGAAAGCCATGCTGAGATTTACCTGATTACCCAAACCTTGCTGAAATTTCCTCCAAAAATTAGCCGTGAACTGGGCTCCCCGATCTGAGATAATAGAAACTGGAGTACCATGAAGCCTGACTATTTCCTTGATATACAACTGAGCGTACTATTTTGCAGTATCGGTGGACTTGACTGGCAAGAAGTGAGCTGATTTCGTGAGTCGATCCACTATCACCCAAATCGAGTCGAACTTGCACTGAGTGCGAGCTAACCCTACCACTAAATCCATGTTAATCATTTCCCATTTCCACATTGGAATTTCTATAATCTGAGTTAATCCACCGGGCCTCTGATGCTCAGCCTTCAACTACTGACAATTCAGACGCTTAAATACATGGTTTGCCACACCTCTCTTCATACCGCTCCACCAATAAACTTCCTGGAGATCTTGATACATTTTTGTAGAACCTGGGTGCACGGAATACCTGGAATTGTGAGCTTCCTCTATCACCCTCTCCCGAAGATTATCCACATCAGGAACACATAGCCTTCCCTGGCACCGTAAAACACCATCATCGCTACCGAGTGAAAATGCCAAAATCTTGCTATTCAAAACTACCTCCTTCAACTGCGCCAATGCTGGATCTATATACTGCTTTTACTTGACTTCCGCTACAAGTGATGATTCTGCCCCATTATGCACCATGACTTTCCCCTCGTCTGAGGTCGAGAAACAGACCCCCAGACTAGCCAATTGACGAACCTCCCGAGCCAACGGCCTCCGATCTTCCTCCAAAATGAGCCAGGCTACGCATAGACTTCTGACTGAGAGCGTGGGCCACTACATTTGCTTTTCCCGGATGGTACAAGATATTCATATCATAATCCTTAAGCAATTCTCACCATCGTCACTGCCTTAAATTCAACTCCTTCTGCTTGAACAAATATTGGAGACTCTTGTGGTCTGAGAACACGTCCACATGGACCCCATACAAATAATGCCGCAAGATTTTTAATGCAAACACAACTACCGTGAGTTCTAAATCATGCATCAGATAATTCTTCTTGTGATTCTTTTGTTTCCTGGAAGCATAGGCTATAACCTTCCCGTGTTGCATCAACACACATCCCAAACCAACCCTCGAAACATCGCAATAAATCAAAAATCCCTCTGTGCCTTCTGGAAAAGTTAACACCGGTGCCGGAGTCAATCTTGATTTCAGCTCCTGAAAGCTCTTCGCACAAGCGTCGGACCATTGGAACTTAGTTGCTTTTTGCGTCAATTTAGTCAATGGGGAGGCAAGGGTAGAGAATCCCTCCACAAACCTCCGATAATACCCAGCTAGACCCAAGAAACTGCGAATCTCTGTCGGGGTCGTTGGTCTAGGACAATCCTTCACCACCGTGATCTTCTGGGGATCAACCTTAATCCCTTCTCTGGAAACAACATGACCCAAAAATGCAACTGATTCCAACCAAAATTCACAATTTGAAAACTTGGCATACAATTGGTGCTGATGAAGAGTCTGTAGAACTACCCTGAGGTGATTAACATGATCCTCCTGACTCCGCGAGTAGACAAGGATATCATCAATAAAAACAATCACGAAGGAGTCAAGAAACGGTTTGAAAACCCGATTCATAAGATCTATGAAAGTCGCTGGAGCATTGGTCAGTCCAAAGGACATTATTAAAAATTCAAAATGGCAATAACGAGTTCTGAAGGCGGTCTTAGGAATATTCTGCTCTCTGATCTTCAACTGGTGATACCCCGACCGTAAATCAATTTTGGAGAAAAACCTCGCACCCTGCAATTGGTCGAAAAAATAATCTATCCGAGGAAATGGATACTTGTTTTTGATAGTGACTTTGTTGAGCTGCCGATAATCAATACACATCCGAAGCGACCCATCCTTCTTCCTGACGAAAAGAACCGGAGTGCCCCACGACGACAAACTCGACCAAATGAACCCCTTCTCTAATAACTCTTTCAACTGCTCCCGTAACTCCCTCAACTCTGCTGGCGCCATTCTGTATGGTGGAATAGATATTGGTTGCGTATCTGGAAATACATCAATCCCGAAATTGATCTCTCTATCTGGCGGAATCCCTGGAAGCTCGTCCGAAAATACTACAAGAAACTCATTCACGACTGGGACGGACTCGGGGGCAGACACTTCTGAAGTGGTGTCCGCAACCCGGACCAAATGATAGACACACCCCTTTTTAATCATCTTCGAGGACTTAAGGTAGGAAATGAACCTACCCTTGGGAACCACACCATTCCATTTCCACTCAATAACTGACTCATTAGGAAACTCTAGCCTCATAATTCTGGTTCGGTAGTCGAGTTTAGCGAAGCATGAGTAAAGCCAATCCATTCCCATGATAACATCAAAATCTACCATCCCAAGTTCGATAAGATCGGTCGTGGTATCTCGATCACACACCGTGACAACACAATTCCTATAGACTCGTGCAGCTGTAATGCAATCACCCACAGGAGTTGTCACAGAGAACGGCTCATGAAGCTGTTCGGATTCTATCCCAAAAATTGAAGCAATAAATGGGGTAAAATATGACAAAGAGGACCCCGGGTCAATAAAGGCATAAACACCAAGAGCTTGAACAGTCAGAATACCTGTAATAACATCTGGAGAAGCCTCCACACTCTGGCGACCACTCAAAGCATAGAAGCGACTGGGTCCACCTCTACCTCGAGATCCACCTTTAACTGCACCACGCTCTGCTGGAGTTGGAGGATGTACTGAAGAACCAGACGGCTGAGCAAAACCACTACCCATGCCCTGACTGGGCGTACGACAATCCCGCCGAATATGACCTCTCACCCCACGCCCGTAGCATACCGGGATATCCAGGTAACAAGGCTCGGTATGGAACCTCCCACACTTAGGTCATGGAGCCTCCTCTGCTGCTGGAACCTCCCTCCTGGACGACCGGACTGATGGGGTCTCCTACTTTCTGATCCTGGTCCCCAGCGACTGCTCTGCTGATAACAGAGCACTGATGGCGGTCACTGGATGAGGACTAAGCATAAGACCGGGATGGCCCTGATGGTCCTCTCCCCTGAACTGGTCTTCCTCCTCCAACTGAACTCCTCGAGTGGCCCGCTGACCGGGACCTGCTAATACTCTCCCTCTCCGACCTTATCTTCAATTTTCTAGCCTCTGTGGCCTGGGAAAATCCCACTATCTTACCATAATTCATGTCTGAGTGCAAGGCGGCTGTAGCAGCTTCATTCACAACCAAGGGACTGAGGCCCTGAACAAACCGTCGAACTCTGGTACCCATAGTCGATACCAACTGAGGAGCATACTTGGACAATCTCACGAACTCCATGTGGTACTCCCACACACTCATACGACCCTGCTTGAGAACCTCAAACTCCATAGCACGGGCTGCCATAGCCTCGGTAGGCAAGAAGTGATCCATGAAAGCATCAACGAACTCATTCCATCTCGCCGGAGGACTTCCCTCACCATGAGAATTCTCCCACATCTCGAACCATGAATACGCTTCTCCCCTCAACCTGTAAGATGCTAACTCAACCCCCTCTGTCTCTATAGCCTTCATAACCCGAAGCGTCTTGCACATCTCATCTAGAAAATCCTGCGGATCGGCCTCCGGATAAATACCTGAGAAATCTGGAGGGGCCAACTGCAGAAATTGGTTGACTCTGGAACCGGCAGAATCTCCCCGTCCGCCAGAGGATGCAGGGGCAGCATGAGATCTTTGGGCCTGAGCGGCCACTAACTGAGTCAACATATGAACAGCTCCCCTGAGGTCCCCATCAGACATACCTGGACCTGGAGCTGGAACCGAAGAAGGATCAGGAATACCAACGGAAGGGGTTGAAGCACACTCCACCGTAGCAGGAATAGGAACACTCTGGTCTGGAACAGAAAGGGCAGGTGGATTCATAGTCGGGGATTCGATCTCACCCGCACCATCGGGTACAGAATTCACATCAACACTTGGGGTAGCATTGGCCTCTAGGCCGAGTCGAGCTCTCTTCTTTGGTCCCATTACTGAAAATTTTGGAACAGAGCACGAGTTAGGGAAGAATATTTTCACTTTCCACTTCACCGCACGATATAGAATAACAATGAAAAGAGTGTTTCCTAAATGTCCATGTAGCCCCCTAATTATAGATGTGGTCGACAACACACCGATAAGAAGGGCTCTACTTACCTCCATGCCCTTGTGCTCGTAGGGTTGCTTCTGAACTTAAATTTTGACTATTTCCCAGTGTCACTCTCTTTTATTTTCGTAACACTTATACTGCACCTTTTAACTACCCAACTCCTATCTGAATATTTCTCAAGGATCACGATGTCATAACTATGAGGCTGAATTTCCCATGTTGGGATTCTATCATGCCCCAAAATTGAGGGACGCGACCGGCACTCAACCGGGTGACCCCAGTCAAGAGAACCTGATTTGCCTTTCCTATCCCACGCGTTACCCCGTGATTTCAATATACATTATTCATGTGGAATAGCCATTTATAACTTAAGCATAAACTTACAACTTTAATTCATTTCTACTTTTTATCATTACCAACGTATGATACCAAATACTTACAAAATACATACAACATTTACCAACGTGGATCACGATTCCGAACCGTACCATTACTTACCCAAAATACATACGTACACTACCCACATTGTGTCTACGGAGCCTCTACGAATAAAAAAGATTTATATAATACATGCCGGAAACAAGGCCCCATCTATACCTTACACTACACAAAAAACTCAAAATAAGGCGACATGAGTCACACGTGGCCCCGGGAGGAAGTGGGGCTCACCAGAACAGCTGACGGAAAGGAGAGGAGGCACTACTGACGGTGGGTTGAATTACCTGCTGTAGAACAACCTACATTCATATAATAAAATGTAGCGCCGCCGACAAAAGGTACGTTAGTACTGTGGAATAGTACTAGTATGTATGAACAAAGTTTATCTCAGGTACAATCAAACAATACACAAGTAAGAACCAGTAACAGAACCAATCAATCAATGCACGTGGAAAGAAGCAACCAAAATCAAAAAATTTCACAATCCCTCCTTTTTCCCTTTCAACATCACCATATTCAAAAGTTTCCCACGATTTTCATTTCAATAGTGATAATGATCACATTCCATCCTTATTCCCTCGGCCACCCTTATTACCTCGGCCACCCTTATTACCTCACACCATCAAGTTTCATAGATTTTCATTTCAATAGTGATAATGATCACATTCCATCCTTATTACCTCGATCACCCTTATTACTTCGGCCACTCTTATAACCTCACATCTCATTATCCTTATTAGTTCGTGTTGCGGCGCGCAACCCGATCCCACCCGACAATCATATTTCGTAACAACAACCACAAACAATCAAATCACAAGAATCTTTCCTTTCAAGGAACACAAGTTCATATCAACATTTTGCTATTTGAGCTCAAGGCACAATGACTCTCACCAAGCATTAATTCATGTACACGGTGTTGCCATAATCATTCAACTCATTTACATCATTTCACAATACCCTTTTTGATTGCTTACCATGCACGATTCTTAGCCACCATATACATTCCCACACTTGGGCACATTAACATTCTTTCATTCATTAACACATACTTTCATATCGATACTCTCGAGCTTTTACGATCTTTGCACATAATAAGATAGGCACATCAAAACACCTTTCACAACCTCATATAGCACGGTAGTATAGCAATCAACTAGGACGATCAGAGAATAGAATCTTACGTCTCAACACTTTTGAACAATCAATTCACATATTTTCAAATAAGGTACCCATACCGTATTTTCGGACCCAACAAGAGGATTCTACAAAGGTTAAAGTTATCCATACATACCTGGGGTCGAAATTTCTTTTTAACTTTTACTCAGCAATCCCTGAACCGACTAGTACCGTCAATCTAGTTCACAATTAAACATATTCAACTCAGAATTGGAAATCATGCATACAATTTGAACTCTTTTAAGCATCATATCGAACACTAGGCGACCCCATTAGATTACCACCCCTTCTTTTTGAATATTACCCCAACCCACTCTCCTTTTGCTAGATTAAGAAGTTTTACTCGCATGCATGTATGGGTTTGATCTCCATTTTCAAGAACTAATTCATGAGAGTCCCCTTTTGTTTAAAACCTGAAAACTAAAGTAAAGGGTTTGGGTATTCTTACCTGTTAGAATGAAGAAGAAGATGATTACTCGAAATTTCCAGGCCTGAGTGACTTTGAAAATCCAATTGATAAAGATGAAGCTTTCTCTCTCAAGAACCCTCTCTCCCCTCTCTCTAATTTTGTTTAGAAAATGGTTAAAAATGAAGGGGAGGGGTGTTTTAACGAACTGGGGTCGGTTTTTAAAATTAGAAAAATAGGAGCCCGACACAAGAATGCGGATCGCATTCCTGACATGCGGTCTGTAGAATCTACCGCAGAATGGACCTCAAGATGGGCCAAAATCGAAACCAATCTGCCCAGGTATGCGACCATTATGCGGTCCGCATACACGTTATGCGATCGCATAGTGCGTCGCATAATCTCCCTCCCAAAAATTATAGGCAACAATGCGACAGCTATGTGGTCCGCAGAACTGAAATGCGATTGCATATTGGACCACATAGTTGCCCTCAAATGGGGCAGTGATTTTCCCAGGTATGCGACCATTATGCGGTCTGCATACATGTTATGCGATGGCATAGTGCGTCGCATAACGCCCACTTTATGGAAAATTTTATTCTTTAAGTCCCGGGATACTTTTTACTCAATTTAGGTCTGTTCTAAAAATTTCCACAATAAAAATAACTCGGGGACTCATTCGGGCATTATTTTAAACAAGAAAATTTTACGGGTCTTTACATCCTCCCCCCCTTAAAAATCATACGAATGAGGATTTTGGAAATCAATTAGTTTTGAATGCAAGATATGCAAATTTCCAGATTTTCACTAACTCCAATATTTCAGAAAAATTTTGCCAGAGTTCCCTTTGTAATTAGACCTATCTACTTGTCAGAGAGCCCCCAAAACACTTTTCCAAGCACCATTAGACAGTTTTAATAACCCAATAACTCACACACAACGTTGTTACCTCAACAATTTGCACATATCCAATCATTTCGTCAACTACACATAGCTCTTTGTTCTTATACCACAAATTTGCACATGATTCACATTCTTGCACATAGCTTGGTCATTCTAATGAGTCCCATACAACCCAATCACCTCAATATACCATATTCATTTCAATTAATCATTACCAACCTACACTACTATTAATCACTTTCCTAACACACACGTTCCACAAAACTTTCATTTACTTCAAGGGTTGCACACTACCCAAATAGCAATAGCGGGTTTAGCACACATTGGGAAATTACAACAATAAGGCAATTAGGGGAAGATGGGGTGCTTTTTCACAAAACTGAACACAAAGATATAATTTCCTTAGAGATGACAGTTCGGACGAACACTACTAAATTTATTCAAACAAATGGGTATATTTTTCTTTCATCTCATTTTCCGCTTACCACGTGGCTTCCTCAACGTGCTGACTTCGCTACAATACTTTAACTGAAGCAATTTCTTTGTTCCTCAATCCACGGACTTGCCTATCAAGAATAGCAACCGGAACCTCTTCATACGATAGGTCTTCATTAACCTCAATAGTCTCAACTGGCACGATGACTGATGGATCTCCAACTACTTTCTTCAACATAGACACGTGGAACACCGGGTGCACTAATGACAATTCAGGGGGTAATTCCAACCTATAAGCTACTTGTCCTATACTTTGAGCAACTCCGATATGGCCCGACATACCTTGGGCTCAATTTCCCTTTCTTCCCAAACTTCATCACTCCCTTCATGGGAGATACCTTCAAGAATACCCAATCATCTACTTGGAATTCCAATTCTCTTCGACGAACGTCCGCATAGGATTTTTGACGGCTCTGAGCGGTTTTCATCCTCTCTTCAATGACTCTGACTTTTTCCAATTCCTGGTGCCCAAGATCTGGCCCTAACAATTCTGCTTCACCAACCTCGAACCACATAATCGAAGATCTATACCTTCTTCCGTACAATGCCTCAAATGGGGCCATCTGAATACTAGCGTGAAAGGTGTTATTGTAAGAAAATTCGATAAGTGGTAAATGATCATCCCAACTACCCTTGAAGTCCAACACACAAGCCCGTAACATATCTTCAAGCGTCTGAATAGTCCGCTCTGCCTGACCATCAGTCTGCGGATGGAAAGCCGTGCTGAGATTTACCTGAGTACCCAAACCTTGCTGAAATTTCCTCCAAAAATTAGCCGTGAACTGGGCTCCTCGATCTGAGATAATAGAAACTGGAGTACCATGAATCCTGACTATTTCCTTGATATACAACTGAGCATACTGTTTTGCAGTATCGGTGGACTTCACTGGCAAGAAGTGAGCTGATTTCGTGAGTCGATCCACTATCACCTAAATCAAGTCGAACTTGCACTGAGTGCGAGGTAACCCTACCACTAAATCCATGTTAATCATTTCCCATTTCCACATTGGAATTTCTATAAGCTGAGTTAACCTTACCTACATTCATATAAGAAAATGTAGCGCCCCCGGCAAAAGGGACGTTAGTACTATGGGATAGTACTAGTATTTATGAACAAACTTTATCTCAAGTACAATCAAACAATACACAAGTGACAAACAGTAACATCACCAATCTATCAATGCACGTGGAAAGAAGCAACCGAAATCAACAAATTTCACAATCCCTCCTTTTTCCCTTTCAACATCACCATATTCAAAAGTTTCCCCCGATTTTCATTTCAATAGTGATAACGATCATATTCCATACTTATTGCCTCAGCCACCCTTATTACCTCGGCCACCTTTATTACCTCACACCATCAAGTTTCATAGATTTTCATTTCAATAGTGATAATGATCACATTCCATCCTTATTACCTCGGCCTCCCTAATTACCTCACATCTCATTACCTTATTAGTTCGTGTTGCAGCGCGCAATCCGATCCCACTGACAATCATATTTTGTAACAACAACCACAAACAATCAAATCACAAGAATCTTTCCTTTCAAGGAACACAAGTTCATGTCAACATTCGCTATTTGAGATCAAGGCACAATGACTCTCACCAAGTAGTAATTCATGTACACGATGTTGCCATAATCATTCAACTCATTTACATCATTTCACAATACCCTTTTTCATTACTTACCACGCACGATTCTTTGACATCATATACATTCCCACACTTGGACGCATTAATATTCTTTCATTCATTAACACATACTTTCATATCGATACTCTCGAGCTTTTCACATAATAAGATAGGAACATCAAAACACCTTTCACAACCTCATATAACATGGTAGTATAGCAATCAACTAGGACGATCAGAGAATAGAATCTTACGTCTCAACACATTTGAACAATCAATTCACCTATTTTCAAACAAGGTACATATATCGTATACTCGGACCCAACAAGAGGATTCTACAAAGGTTAAAGTTAGCCATACATAATTGGGGTCGAAATTCCTTTTTAACCTTTACTCACAAATCATCGAACCGACTAGTACCGTCAATCTAGTTCACAATTAATCATATTCAACTCAGAATTGGAAATCATGCATACAATTTGAACTCTTTTAAGCATCATATCGAACACTAGGCCACCCCATTAGATTACCACCCCTTATTTGTGAATCTTACCCCAACCCTCTCCCCTTTTGCTAGATTAAGAAGTTTTACTCGCATGCATGCATGGGTTTGACCTCCATTTTCAAGAATCAGATCATAAGAGTCCCCTTTTGCTTGAAACATGAAAACTAACGAAAAGGGTTTGGGGATTCTTACCTGTTAGAATGAAGAAGAAGATGATTACTCAAAATTTCTAGGCCTGAGTAACTTTGGAAATCCAATTGATAAAGATGAAGCTTTCTCTCTCAAGAACCCTCTCCCCCCCTCTCTAATTCTGTTCAGAAAATGGTTAAAAATGAACGGGAGGGGTGTTTTAATGAACTGGGGTCGGGTTTTATAATTAGAAAAATAGGAGCCCGACATAAAAATGTGGTCAGGAATGCGATCGCATTACTGACATGCGGTCCGCAGAATGTCCCTCAAGATGGGCCAAAATCGAAAACAATCTACCCAGGTATGCGACCATTATGTGGTCCGCATACAAGTTATGTGATCGCATAGTGCGTCGCATAATCTCCCTCCCAAAAATCAAAGGCAACAATGCGATAGTTATGCGGTCCGTAAAACTGAAATGCGATCGCATATTGGACCGCATAGTTGTCTTCAAAATGGGGCAATGATCTGCCTAGTATGCGACCATTATGCGGTCCGCATACTTGTTATGCGATCGCATAACGCCCACTTTCTGGAAAATTTTATTCTTTAAGTCCTGGGGTACTTTTTACTCAATTTAGGTCTATTTTATAAATTTTCACAAACAAACAACTCGGGGACTCATTCGGACATTATTTTAAACAAGAAAATTTTACGGGTCTTTAAAGATTCCCTATGTTTATCTTGCACGATCTATTGATTTGTCTGTATCCTCTTGTCTTTCCATAACTAGGCTCTTCCTGAAACAACTGCTAACTATTCGGTGGCCCATCCTCATATCATTATTTCGCGTAATATTTCTTGGATTATTTCCTTTGTCTTAACTTGCCTCTCGCACTGGCTCCTTATCTATCAATAACATCTTGAATAGGAACCCTTACTTCCTCTCCTTGACGTCGTTTTTGCATAATGTTCTGGAATCGTAGCATATCTGTAGGCTTTGAATAAGTGAAATCTCATCCCTTTTTTATTTTTTATCTACCGTTGTCATCCATTCATCATCTCTTACTCATATTGCTTCATTAAATTCTCTTCTCTTTTTTTGCTAACATTTCTTTCTATCATTTTATTTTGAAAATTTCAACAGGACATTCTTTTACTTTTAGCTCCCATTGCTCCATCTACTAGCTCTTCGGGTTGCCTAACATTCTTTCTTTACTAGAGACAAGAGCCACACTAAGTAATATTTATCCCTTTCAAGGCTTCTAGTGCCCATCTTTGTAGTACTCATATCTAGCTGTACTATTTTAGAGTGCATCATTTGGGTGTCTCACAAGGAGATCTATTAGCACATGTGCAATATCCTTCGGAAATGTCAACTAATGCAAAAATCCATCCATCATTTTGGGTTACTCTAACCCTAGGCGGGTCCTGATAACCCGTCCTTCTCTTAAACTACATCTGTTAGCCCCCATAAGGCATAACTGAGATCAGTGTGGCCGATTGTACATACATTTGTTACTGATGAAGGTAACTCAAAATGCTTATATCTCCCTTCCTGAATGGTAAATGATAATCTTTATTAACTGGGTACCTCGTACCCTTCTTCACCTTGCTTCTTTTACTTGCTGAAACTTGTGTCTAACTTCCGATTATGTTTTTCCTTTTTACCGTAAGAGTGGAAAAGTATTCTTGCCTTAAAGCTCCTTATCAAGTACCTTACACATTTTAGTACACGCATGATCTGCTGAAGACCTCAAATTTACTCATCATAAGCAAGATGCAAAATCGAGTTCCTCTAACTCAACACTTCCACAACTATATCTCTTACCGACCACCATTCTGAATGTAGGCATCGTTGTATTACGAATAAGATAGAGTTTAGGAAATTGAGTTCTTACAACTGAGCTCTACCAGACGATCTAGAGTAAGAAGAAAGAGTGGCAGTCTTAAATGCCCTGTAGCCTCCTACTTATAAGTGTGGTGCACGACACACACATAAATAAGACTATACTAGACACAACTTGTAGACTCCCTAGGGCAGAACCTGGCTCTGATACCACTATTTTCACGACCCAAACCGATGGGCCGCGACGGGCACCCGGTGCCTTACTCAACCGAGTACCAACGTAACGTATCTTTCTCATTACATCAACATGGGTAAATGGACCAGAAGGGTCATATGAGGTAACAAGAATAAAACATGAGGGAACACTCGACATAAAATGACCCAACTTGATATACTGACTTATACATATGCCGTACGGGCCTATAAGGCATAAATAATCACTCGTATACTGAACATAGGCCGACAAGGCCATACAATCTTTCATATACATGACATATGTTTCTAGGCCTCTAAGAGTACATAAACGTTATAAGGCCGAGATAGGCCCCCGACATACCAATCAATACATGTCTAAATTGTACTGACCAAATAAGCTACTCCGGAGAAAATGGAGCGCCCCAACATCTTCTGCTGAGTTGATAGCCTACTTGGAGGACTCTCAACCTGTCTATCGGGACCTACGGGCATGAAACGCAGCATCCCTAGGCAAAAGAGACGTCAGTACAAATAACGTAACGAGTATGTAAGGAATGAAAATCAGTAAATAATAGACATGAGAGAAACATGGAGCAAAAGACTCGACATTTAAGTGTGAATAACTCTGTAAATCATGAAATACTCATAGTGTCATGGATATGCGTATGAATATCATGTCGTGCATAGATACATGTGTTCATAACATCATCAAGCCTCTGAGGGCATCCCACCATATCATCACGGACACTGTGGGTAAAATCATCAACGTATACCAGCTGATCAGGTGGCGGCACGTATATAATGCTTATATATATGTGTATATAATGCCATCTGGTTATGGGTCAATGAACATGTATAAATTAATGCAATGCATGAAATGCACATCAATAAAATCTCTCGAAACGTCGTAAGACCATTATGTCTCTGATTAGTATCATGAAATAAACTTTATCAACTTATGTTTTTTCTGAGATCCATGAACAGACTATAGAACAATAAGACATATGGAATTCAAGAACATTGGCATCTCTAATACTTCTATAAATAGAGTCATTTATGGAAGTTGTGCATTTGCTCATTTCGTTCGTGTCGTATAAATCATGCCCAAAAGAAAGAAGGGATAGCCTTAACATACCTGGATCAATTCTCTTGACAATCCCTCTAACACAATTTAATTGCGACAAAACACGTGATGGCAAGATCGGAGTAGGGAAAAAATTCGTATGATATTATTGAGAAAGATTACACCGTACTCCCTTATAATTGCGAAATATAATGTTGCTTAAGATGCTATTAAATCTTGTTGAATTACTATGTAATCATGTTGAATTTGTTGAAGATGCTAAAGTTCCCATGTTAGCAGGATAGAGAAATCTTATAGGTGAGTTGAATTTTGAAGATTAACGTTACTGTTGAATGACTTCTTAAGTTTTAAGATTTCTTATGATGTGGGCCCCACTTTAGGAATGATTTGGCCACCAAATTCCTTAATGTGACACCTATTTTAAATGACCTCAAAATAATCCTATTGCCGAGCATGCGTCGATCAACATACGACGAAACTTCAACGTACCAAAATGCGGGATATAACATCTCATTTTTGAGCAATTATTGATTTACTTATGGCATACTTTTATGTACGAAAACGTGGGGAATAACATATAGAATATAATAAACTTTAACTGTATATTGTAATAATGTGAAATATGCTTTAATAGTATACAATATACATAATAATATACCATTTTAATGTAATAGTATAACATTGAATGAAGAACATAAAATATCGTTTTCGCATATTGCATGCTATTTTGGTATATGTCACGACCCCAAATCGTAACCGGTCGTGATGGCGCCTATTGTGGAACTAGGCTAGCCGACTACCGCATGCTCACAATTTCTTTTGAAAATCTCATTTAAGTTTCAAGCATTTCATAACAATATACAGAAAGTTTCTTAATATAATAGGCAAATTTTATATACAGTACTGTCATCCCCAAAACCCGGAGCCAACATGTCATGAACATCTAGTGAAATAATCCAAATAAAGTATTATGATACAAAAATACAATAGGAAGGGAAAGCAGAGATGCTACGAACGCTGGACACCTATCTCTATATTCCCACGATCCGACTCTGCTGCGATATATATAAAAGCTAATGCTCGATATCTGCTCCTGAATCTGCACACAGAGGTGCAGGGAGTAATGTGAGTACGCCAACTCAGTAGTAATGGAAATAAATCAAGTGTAAGTAGAAATGAATCACATAAAAACCAATTCCATCAAGTCACAATATAAACAACCTTACTTTGCAATAGTATAACATAGATATACGAAATCATCATGCCTTAAAAATCAACTTCATAAAAGTCCGTGAAAGAATGCACATTTTTACCACTTTAAAATAAAGATTTGGTATGCGAATGAATGTAGTAAAATCATAAGTAGCCCCTCGGGCAAAAACATATTTCATAATCAGCCCCTC